>JAEMOT010002708.1:186171-211759 GCA_019297695.1 Apostasia ramifera | reverse complement strand
GGGGGGGGGTGGTTGACTCATGTTGAAAGAAAGGAAAGGGGAGATGGAAGGCGGCGGTGATGGCTGTTTCAAATTCGCTTTGATGCCATGTTGAAACCCACTCTTTTTGTATCATCAGAATGAAAAGGTCTCCTATATAGGTGTAGTAGATATAATGTTCTTGAGAGCAACACTACAAGCTCAGTCCACCAAGGAGGAAAGGAAAGAATTTTCTGTTATATAAATATTCTAACTAAACTTTTGCTAATATAAATGATACCTCTAATGTTGCTATTATTAAAGTGTTTAATAGTTTCTTTTCTTTGATGATCGCACTTATTTGTTTGGCTTAGTTATACTCATGTTTCTTTGTCAGTTGTATAGGCTGGAATTCTATAAATGGCCCTAGGACTCTTTTATAAAGGATCTTTGATGAATTGGACAAAATTACTCTCTAAATTCTGATTTTCTTCTCCCTTGTTCCCCGTTCCCCATGCTTGTTCTACACCAAGTATTATTTTTGCTTTTCCTTTTTTTTAATATCTAATTAAACAACACCAAGAATGATAATGAGAAATATAAAAAAGATTTTGAGTATATCAATACAGAAAGATCACTTTATTCGGGAAAAGCAGCCCTCCTTGACTGGCGGTTCTTCCTTGAGGCTGTCATGGGTTATGAGACCTGCATATCACTAGCCATCCATCTTTTGTACTGCAGTTGAGAGGTTGTGCTTTTTACTCAGTGGGAGACAGGTTATTGGGTGGACATCTTAGTTGCGGGAATAGTTAAGATCTCCTCATCAGGCCAACACAGCGATTTAATATTATTTTCTTGAATCTTTTATTTGACCCAAATATGGTTTCATGATTTCACAGTTTGACTCTATGTCATATTCCAAAGTATATGCTTTTAATTATTGATCAAAATAGTTGTAGAACTGCATGTGCTAGTCTTTTCACATGAATTCTTGGTTATCTATAATATGTAATGACATGCTATACCTCTATTGTTATTTGAAATAGCTGTAGAACTTTAGCTTGTGCTTTTCAGATGACCTACTTAACAAAATCGGTTCTTCGCGCAGATTTGCAAGCATTGTCGCTTCTTGTTCAGAACAAAGGAAACAGCTCTTTTGACATTGAAATTATTGCTCCGCCTTTTGTTATTTTGGAGCATAGTAAAATGCACATTAAAGCGAAGGAAGACAAAGAGGTACATATGAATCTCCTAACCCCTGAGGTTGATTGTTCCTTCTATTTTTGTATCCCTAAGAATGTATGTGTTGACGAGAAAAAGTGTTTAATCAAATAAAGGTGTCGGATTTCGTGGGGGAGAACATCTGATTCATAGCAATGAGCTGCCATGAAAAAGAAGAGAGAATCAAGCAAAGTGCAAGGAAATAGATAGGTAAATAGTGGGAAAAATGTGGATTGAATGTGGTTTGGAGAGGTCTGAGCCAAGTGGAAGCCAAAGGTCCACTAAACTCCAATAAAAAGGGGCTACGTCAGACACGGTTACAACAAGTGAGTACAAGGAGAAAGGGGACAAATTCTTTGACAATTATAGGGAGGTAGCAATAGGATTGGGTTGTGTTAACTGAGCAACACAAGTCAGGAAACTCTCCTTTTTGTTTTCTAGATGCAATGGATGAAGGTGGTTGCAATTTTGAGGAATTCTGAAGAGACTCTAGAAAACGTCCTTTGTAGAGCCACAAGAGCTCTATTTATAGCAACATGAGAAGACTGGTGTTGTCAGAAGGGGTCGGTCTTGGCTTAAGCTACCGATCATTGATGCAAGGGGGGGGGGGGGAGTGTTGAGAGAGCAATGTGTGGCTTGCGAGTTTGCTGAAGGTGCTAGGCAACATATGCTCTTAGTAAGGCATGTCCCAGGCTTGGAAAATGATCGCAATTGCTCTCTGTTAGTTAGGTATGTACTTTTAGTGGGGAGGAACAGTTAGGAACGTACATCTCATTCCTTGTGGAGATTATGGGCATAGTCTGTTGAATCTGTCGTGCTGACCTGGTAAGCGGAGCAGTGGATGTCGGTTTTCTTAGACAGTTGAGCTCTAAAGTCCTAGAGTGTTGGAAACACTAGACCTATGGTTGGGAGAATAGAACCCCAGAGTTGTTCAATATGTAAGTGGACCGACCTCTTTGTTCGGGGTTATGAACATGTCTTATTTGAAAGATGGGCTAACCATTGCTCGGGGTTGCTTGGTGAAGGTGGACCAAACCCTTTTGAACGATGTTTGGGGATTACTGTTTGGCTTGACTTGGTTTGGAACAACTCAGTCTAACATGACATTGTTTGGTTTGCTTCAATGCCACGTGGATGGATGAGATTTTGGAAAACCTAGTGTGCACTAGCCCCTGGGAGAGTGAAGGTGCACACATTTATTTAGGCTCAATTGCAAACCAACTGCTGACTGACATGTGTATCAGGTGAGTTTTTTAAAAGGCTGACATCTAGGGTGGAGAGAAACCTTTGGTCTATAAAGCATGGATTCTTCAAGAAACTACACCGTGTTCATGTCAAGCACACTGACACAGGGAGCACATAAGGACACGCGGGGACACGGTGTGAGACACGCCACGTGGCATACCCTAATAAAATAATATTTAAAAAATTAAATGACACTTCTTGGACATGCGAGGACACTTCGAGACACCTTATGACACTTCTGAAATACTTTTAGGACATTTCTGAGATTTTGAATACTTTTGAAATACTTTCATGACACTTCTGAGATGTTGAACACTTTTAGGACACATGACACTTTTGAGACACATGTGATAGAATTAGATACATTTAATATTAATGTTAAATTGATTTATTAATATTATATTTTTTAATAATATTAAACATAAGATTAAAATCTCTGGACACGTTTATCTACTCTTTGTTTTTTTATTAATATTTAAATATTTTAATGTTATTAAAATTTTATCTAATAAATCTAAAAACTTATATATTATTATATTAAAATTTTACTTAGTATAAGTTAAATTCTAAGGTAACTAAATTAAATCAAATTTCTTCCTCCCTCACTACTCTCATGCCTCACGAAAATAAACCAATCACAAAATATTTTGAACTATAGCTTCACTTTTGTTCTTCTCTCATCCTCACTACCGTGAGCTCTTACATTCTCTTATTGTCGTGCTCGTTATAGTTATCTTGGCAAATAAAATTATATTCTCTTATTCTCCTACCCGCTTTGTAAAGTCAACCTTAAATGTACATCCCAAATTTCTTCAATGCTGATATTTCTTCTCAAGTTCTCATCTTAATCTTATAAGACTTTTGTGCTGCTCACGAATTATTTTACTTAAAAATTTAAGTTTGTTCTATGTTTTATGTATTTTTAAGTATGAATTATTAACTTATTATTATTATATTTGACGTGTCATGTCGTATTCGCGTCTTGTATTTTGAAAAATCGTCGTGTCACCGTGTTGCACCATGTCATGTTCGCATGTCCCTGTGTCATGTTCGTGTTTCATAGCCCTTGGTCATCTATACTAGATTGGGTTTTCATCTGAGGAAGAAGGCGATGGTGAGTTGATGAAACTTTACCAGCTTCTTTTCCTTGGAAAAAGAGATGTCTCTCCCCTCTTTCACTCCCCTTTGAAATTCAAAGCGAAGTCTCTAAATGATCGCCCCCGGTTTGCCTAAGAAGCAATAGCAGAAGATTGTTATGAATGCTGGTGACGATGAGATGGGGAAAGGAGCAGAAGCTCCAAAAGAAAAAGCTGGCTTCTGATGCTAAAGCAAAGACCTCATTAAAAACTAGTATTGCGAAAAAGAGGAGGAATGGCTTGGTTGGCACGATGGTGGAACAACATATTTTACTCCAAACATTTGAGCAGGTGGAGGCTTCATTCCCAATTATCTTTGAAGGAAACATGTTTCATCTCATTGAGAAAATTTTTGATTAAATGAAGGGAGCAATCCTCTTTAAGGGAGAGGAGGTTACAGGAAGTCTCGAGGTGACTGTCATGTCCAATCGCCTATGGGCTTGATGCTGATGGCTAAAACAATTGACCTAGACTACATTCCCTCTCCCATGATGCCGTCAAGGCCTCTTAAGGGCCACAATAGATAGTGGTTCTGGAGACAATGAAGAACATGCCTGTTGATGGGGAATCTTTGAAACTGAGCACAGTCATGGTCAAGCAGGAGCAATTGGAGAAGGCGATAACATTTTTCTCTGAGGACAGGACAGTGGTTTTGAAGTTGGGGAACATTGAAAAGCCCTAGGCACCAACTACTCTGTCAGCATTGAGTGTGATCAGAATTTTAGGGATTTCCCTCAAAGAAGAGGAGGCTGTTCTGAGATTTGGAGAGTGGAAGATTTCGGATAAAGAAAATGTACACGATGGAATAGATAGAGCTAGGAATAGGCTAGGAATATGAATTATAATCCTTTGAGGCAATGTAGTTAAACTTTTTTTTTTTTTTTTATCAGAAGATATAGTTATATTTCAGCAAACGTAAGTATAATGGTGAAAAGCTATTTTCATTTATATTTTTGAATTGATACTAGCTAAATTATTGACTTTATATTTAAATTATGTGTTCATGTGTGTGTGTGTATTAGAGAGAGACTCACATTAATCTTGTGATGATTTCATGTTTTTGTTTTGTTTTATGATTCAAAAGTTCAGCTACATAATAATTTGCTTGAAACAAAACCCGACTCATATAACAAATGTATTTGTTGGAAAATATTGAAAAAATTAGTTCTCTGATAATATTCTTTTGGTCTTCTAGCGAAGCTTCCATGTGACTGGTGGGTTGTAAACGACTTGAGTTCGAGCGAGCTGACGCTATTTTGGGTTTTAGCTTTTCGAGTTCGAGTCGAGCTTGATTTGAGTCAAGTTACAGCCATCCGAGTTCGAGTTGAGTTTCGAGTTTATTCGAGCTTATAAAATGAAATACATAGACATAAATAACTTATGATATTTAAAATTGTGGATTTACAAATATCGAGTCGAGTTTGAATTGTGTTGATCTCATCTCGAGCGAAGCGACTTCTAGTCACGAAAAATTGGAGTTGAGTTAAACTCAAGCGAGTTTCTAGCAAAATTTGCAGCTCTAAGGAGGACAGTGCAGTAGTACATGTACGTCAAGCTTGAAATTATGGCAGTTAATAAAGATTAAACCTTCTTAATATTCACATCTATCAAGTGGTTATAACTGATGTGTGTGTAGTACACCAAAGTGAACAACACACTTTTTCACGATTGATGATGCAGAACCTTGGTAAGAGGGGGAATTAGGAAAAAAATTCACTGCAGAACATTCTCTCTGATTTCGTTCACGGACTTTTATGGAAGCATTAGAGAAACTTGTAAAGCTGCACATTCAATACCAGAACTAATAGTTAAAATTTATCAGAACAACCAAAAGCCCTGTTTGGCGCGAGGACCAAAACAGGATCAAAACAGGACCAAAATGGTACTAATTTAAAAAACAACAATAATAATAATAAATAAATTTTTTAAATCATTCTACACAAATTCAAATATAAAAAATATTATTTTACTTTACATAATCAACAATTTAAAATAAAAATATAAATTTTATTTCACATTCTAGACCAAAATATTCAAATCGAATATTTTGATCTAAGATGTGAAATAAAGTTTATATTTTTATTAAAAATTATCGAGTATGTGAAGTAAAATATTATTTTTTATATTAAAATTTGTGTAGAATAATTAAAATAATTTATTTATTTATTATTATTATTTTTTTTTAAACTAGTACTATTTTAGTCCTGTTATTATTTTTTAAACGAGAAATGAAAGAGCATCAAATGCTGAAAAGATAATTGGTATCCTCTTATACAAACGAAAATCTATACAGTGGACAGTGATTATGCTGTAGCTTATACACATAAGATGCATATTGTCTATTGAGTTGGTTCTCTTTAGTTGGTCAATATGTTCTTGTGAATTTTATGCTCAAAATAAGACTAAATATTATGCAGGTTAAAGTCTTCATAAGAGACGGAAACACGAGAGACTCCACGTTGATTTTGCAAACGGGAGAGGGTAATTGTAGTCTTGAGTTGAAGAACATAGTCCCTAACTCTATCAGCCAGAACGCAATATCATCATTGCCCAGATTCATCAGTACATCCACGGGCTATCTTCTTCTATATATCGGCCTTTCAACTGCTCTTATCGCATGCTTGGCCTGGCTTTGCCTTAAATTTCAGGGAATACTGCAAACAGAAGCGTGTTCTGAGTACCAGAACCTAGAGGTTGGCCTCCCAGTTTCAACTGTAGGTATGAAGGAGGACGTCAATGGTGGTGATGATGGCTGGGAGAACAGTTGGGGTGATGGTTGGGATGATGAAGAAGCACCCATTACACCTTCGAAAGCGATCACTAACCCGTCATTGAAAGGCCTGGCTTCAAGAAGATTTAACAAAGATGGATGGAAAGAATTAGCAGTGGTGTAGAGCGTAGAACAAGAAGAAAATGCTGAGTCCCCGAGGAGACGGATGCTGCACATTTTGTTTCTTCTTTCTCTCTGATGGAGATTTATTTGAAAAACAACTGGTTATGGGTTAAAACAAGTTCTAAGAACTTGGTGTGAAAATTAAAGTAACTAATAACATCTATTAAATAATCATAAGGAAGATTACTTGCCTCTTGTTCTTCATCAAGAATGGTCCTGCACTTCATAGGTCATGTGCTTATCAATCTAAGGTGAACTCAATGTCTCTCCTTTTCTTCATTGGAGAACGAGCTTGATTTGCGGTATCACATATTGTAGCCGAAGGCATTCTTCAACTTTTTCTTCTTGTTCTTTTGCTATTCATCCATGATAGTGTTACATGTCTTCTCATTGGTGTCGGTCGAAAGAAGAGGCACACTCAAAAGTCATCTAAGGTCATGATCAAGATTTTATTAGCTTGCTTGATGATTTCTAACCATATCTCTTTTGGGAAGGTGTGTGATCTCAACTTGATTACTTCCTCCTCAGGGAACATTGCAGAATAAGAAGATTTTGATCATTAGTCATTTTTTCTTTTATCAATTTTGGACCAGTTCTTTATGCCTAGTTGATTTTCATATTTGTCTCGAGGAAGTCGGTACCCTTCTTGAACCTGATTGTCACTATAAAGTTTTTTGTATGTCACCATCTGCGTCTTTTGGGAGGAGAATTCAGTGTCGTTGAAGATGGGTGGCTGGTTGATGGATGTTCTCTCCATGTCTATAGACTCTTATCTTCATCCCAAATGTGAAGCCACTTGTGGAAAATCTGGGGAAAGGTTGAATAAAAGATTTGATAAAAATAATAAGGGTAAAGTGCACTGTGTCTTTGAATTTAAGGTATATGATAAAGGTTTATATTTTTAAAATTTTAATATTTAGGTTTTTAAGTTTTAATATAATTATCAAATAGTTTATTATTTATTTTTTAAAATTATTATTCTATTTTCTTTCTTCTCTCATCCCTCATTCTCTCTCTTTCTCTTATTCTTTTTCACTGACAGGGCTGCTAGTGGTGGAGCTGGGTTAGGGACGCTCGTTGCCTTAATGTCGTGTGAAAATATAGAGTTCATATCAACACTCCTTAATAGGATTCATTGTACCACGCAAGTAAATTTCATAATATTATTTACGATGTTATAAAAAAATGAAATTACGGACATGATGTTTAGACAAACACTGTAAATAAATTTCGGCCATGATACATGCACCGACAATCCTCAGCTGTCGAACATCGGACCGTCAAACCACAATTAGTCAAACATTATTTTTCCATAACTTTGTGTTATCAGTTTTACCCATAATATCGGTATACTTATAACATTTGTGTTTTCGTGATAGTACTACTTAACATATCAGTCCCACCAAATCTTGGGGATGACGATTATCCCACCAAACATCGGGGACGGCGATTGCTCAACCGGTTCTGATTTCTCGGTATATTGTCTTTCTGCCCAAACTCACTGGAATGGTCCTCAACGACCACCCTCAGTATTACATATTCCAGCTCACTGCCAATGCTACCCTCAGCGATAGGCTGGTCTTACATCATCATCATTTTTACCAATACTACCCTCAGCGGTAGACTGGATTTACAACATCAACATCACCACTTTTCAATTTGGGCAGACACCTATACTACGAGAAATCGAAAATCACCTTTTCTCCCCCTTCCTTTCACAGTTCATTTTTTTAACACAAGTCCTCTAGACTTGGCTTTCAAGTTACTCTCCGCAATGTTATATTACTCAGTTAACAAGAAGGTAACAGAGCAATCACAGAATTTCTTCACATAAATATTCAGTTATAAATCAAGAATTTCATGCACACTTCTTTAAAGAAAAATATGCATACCTTTTCGTACAAAGTAAAAGATTCATAGATCTATCTCTTTTATATTTATATGCATGAGATTTGCCTACTTTGCGTCTGTCATTTTCAAGAAAATAAATGAATATTAGCTTGGAATCTCCCCTACTTCAAGTTCGCCCCATTCGCTGGGCTATTTCTCCAATTTTCATTAAACCAGAATCACAGAAAGAGTTAATGAGAGAGAAAATGATAGAATCAAAGAATATATATATGTAACTCAACACTTGGCACGATTAGGAGCTATAATATTCTCTTGCATGTTTTCATGCAACTCAACACTTTGCACGATTAAGAGCTATGATATTCTCTTATATGTTTTCATGTAACTCAACACTTTGCACGATTAAGAGCTATGATATTCTCTTGTATGTTTTCATGTAACTCAACACTTTGCACGATTAAGAGCTATGATATTCTCTTATATATTTTTATGCAACTCAACACTTGGCACGATTAAGAGTTAGCTCACACTAACTCTTTAGGACTTGCCCACCAACAACATACTATCCCGACACCTGACTTCAGGATTAGCTATACACATGGCACCGAAAATGCACACTACATAACATTATTCATGAGGTTTCACGTTCATCGTTCACGACATTATGCCTAATTCATACCTCTTAGTTAGTTTCCAAATAATCACATTCACCTTAAAATTAAAATATAGAGAACAGAGATATTTGGACGTTACAAGCAAACTAACTCGTAAAAATAAATCTCAATTGAGGTTCCTAAAATTATAAAAGTGCTATAGCTTTAATTTCTTTTTAAAATGTCATTTTTTTCGTTGGAATATTTTCTTAATAATAATATAAAATTTAATTATTTTTTATTAGTTTTAATTACTTACATATTTTAAAATATCATCATATCCCTTTATCCCTATAGTTTTTTAAAAAATATTAAAAATTTAAAATTTAATTTCTTTCATATTCTCTTACTTTTTTCATCTTAAAATTTATAACTAAGATATATAAGTATTTCTATTTTAAAATTATATTTTAAAAAATTTAAAAATAAACATTGAAAATAATTTTATAACATACTTTTACAACTTTACGGCAAATCGAGATTTCTAAAAAGTAGAAACTAATTTGCACACTTTTCCAATCTCAAGAAACCCAAATGCAATTTACTCACATATTTACATAAAATTTACCCATATATTTTTATTTCAAACTTACAAAATATATCAAAAAAAATCCACATAAAAAAATTGATAAGAAAAGTTTATTTTTATTTTTATGGGTAAATTGCAAGTAGGTCCATGTTATTTGATCATATGTGCAAGTAGGTTTAATCTTTTTAAAATTACTCAAATTAGTCTATTAGTTTTAGGTAATGTGCAACTAGGTCTAAAATTCAGATTTAATAGTAAAAAAATGTATGTCATGATATTTTTACTCTTAAGATTTTCTTTCTCTTCTCTCTCTCCCCCTCTCTCTCTCTCTCTCTCTCTCTCTCTCTCTCTCTCTCTCTCTCTCTCTCTCTCTCTCTGCGGCTGTCGGATCTCGGCCAGCTTGTTCTTCCCCTTGCCGGCACCTCAAACGGCATCGGCGGTGGAATACAGAGTCACCGCTACCCTGCTCTGGAATCCAAGCGTCGAAGTCTCCTTTCCAAAACGTCACTGTCGATCGCCAAGGGAAGCGGAGCCTCGAAGCGACGGCTCCTCCTGCCACTGTCCAAAAGCTCTCCTATGCCACAAACGACGCTGTAAACTGCCAATACTCCAAGGAAGCGCTTTGTGATGCCGGTGACCTTGGCAGAGCAAAAACAAGCCACCTGTGAGGTTGACGGGAATTCACGCCAAGGCGGAAGCACGAGGCAGAGCCTGCTCGCCGAAAGGGAGAGGTCGCGCCTCATGCTGCTGCTTTTTGCCACCGAAGCCCGCCGGAGGAGTTGCACCGACGAGTAAGAGTTCTGCGCTACTCTGCACACGCAACGCCGACTAGGTTCAATGATCTGCACCCAACTAGCTGGCCGCGAGCAGGCCACCTGGTTCAGCAGAGAGAGAGAGAGACGGGACGTATTGTCAAATCTAAATTCTGGTTCCCCGCCAAGCTTCGAGACTTCGCTGCCCTTGGCGATCGACAATGACATTTTGGAAAGGAGACGTCGACGCTCAAACTCCAGAGCAAGGCAGCGGGGATTCTGTATTCCGCCGCCAATGCCGTTGGAGGCGCCGGCAAGGGGAAGAACAAGCTGGCCGAGATTCGACTGCCCTAGAGAGAGAGAGAAAGAGAGAGAGAAAAAATCTTAAGGGTAAAAATATCATTTCATACATTTTTTACTGTTAAATTTGAATTTTGGACCTAGTTACACATTACCTAAAACTGAAACACCAATTTGAATAATTTTAAAAAAATTGAACTTACTTGTAAATATGATCAAATAATAAGAACCTATTTGCAATTTATCCTATTTTTATTGACCCACGTGGAATCCGGCTAGTTCTGCCTTTCGAAAGCAATGAAATTAAAAAATAAGATAATTACATATATGTTATGGTATATTTTTTATTTTATATATTAATTGTTTATATTTAATCAATTATATTTCATACATCATAAAATATATAAAACTTATTTTTATAAAATAATTATGATAAATATAAATACTGTATGTACTGTAGCCTGTTCCTTTACTGTTCATTTACTGTACATAGATGTTTTTTTTACCTATAAAAGGATGACCCTCAACCTGTGGAAGGGCATCCGAAGAACACCCATCTCTCCTCTCTCTCTCTGCTCCTCCCTCTTCCTCTTGTCAGCAACTCTCGTCCGCCTGTCCTCTCATCCTCCTGTCCTCTCTCCCTCTCCTTCCCAGTTGGTATCAGAGCATCAGCATCGACAAAGCATCCAGCAATAAAGGTAATAGAGCACTAAAGCACTGTAGCTGCTACTGTAGCAGAACTGTAGCTGCAATAATAGAGCACAGAAGCACTATAGCAGAACTATAGCAACAATAATAGAGCACGGAAGTACTGTACAAATATTGTATTACTGTAGCAATAATGGTACTACAGCCTGTTCCTTTACTGTTCATCTATTGTTCATAGATGTTTTTTTTGCCTATAAAAGGATGACCCCCAACCTGTGGAAGGGCATCCGAAGAACACCCATCTCTCCTCTCTCTCTCTGCTCCTCCCTTTTCCTCTGGTCTGCACCTCTCGTCCGCCTGTCCTCTCATCCTCCTGTCCTCTCTCCCTCTCCTTCCCAGTTGTTGGTATCAGAGCTTGTTTGTACGTAGTTATTATTTTATTTATGTAATAAAATTATTTTTATTATGTCTTGTTTCATGTTGTTGTTAGCTTAAACCTTTTTATTTTAGATCTATTAAACTGCTAAGTCAACGAACTTTAAGTTCATGCCTTAAGATTAATATGATACATCTTGCTAAAACTCATATGTTCTTCCGTAATTTGTCTGTTATCTTCTTCTAGTCCAGAAGTTGCCGTTAATGGAGTATTTTTAAGACAATTCTGTAAAGGTTGGGTAAGAATACCGGTCTTAAGTACCAAGCAAATCTGTTATCAACATATTAATGTATATGGATGCTTATAATCTTTAGACTTAAAAGTTTAACACAAATCTAAAACGATTTCAAAAACCTATTTCTATGACCTCAAATCCCATGCTAGATTATAGATAAGAAAAAACAGAAAAATTTATTTTAAAAAATCCTAAAAAAGAAATCTTTGATATTACGAATAAATATCTTAGTGAAATAAGTGGAACTAATTTAGTAACTAATTTTAAATTAATTATTGAAATGATAAATGAAGTTTATGAATTCTTATATAATCAGAACCAAAAAATAATTGATATTAAAAATGATATAAAAAATATATCTAGTAATAATAAATATCGAGCAAATCTAGAAAATCTAGATGATAACACAGAAAGATAATATCATTGGATGAATGTTCCTCTAAATAAAAAATATATAAAAAAAATTCAGGATAAAATTGAATATATAAATATTTTACATGAGATAAATATATTAGAAGATTTCACTACTTTGAAGAAATCTATAATCTTTTTCTTATAAACAAACAAATCTTAGAAGAAAAAATAAAGAATATATGTCAAATCCTACAACAGAAAAGCTAATTGCTATTCAAGAATTATATCAGTCAAAAGAACATATTTTTTAATTATATGATTATAAATCAGAATATGAACTTTATTCTGAAACTAATAGTAACACTAATAGTGATACAGAAACTATTAATAATCAACTAATTGAAAATTCAACTGACATATATATTGAAGTCGGTGAACCTAGTACAAGAAAAAAATCTTCAATACCTGAAGATCAATATTTTAATCAATTCAGTGATAAATATTATCATCCTAAAGAAGATCCCAAAAAAGAAGATCCATTTGATGACATATATATAAATGAAAAAAAAAATTTAAAACAAAATATTCAAGAAATGATCCATATATCTTTAATATTGATAAAATTTCAATTCTAGAAAGAAAATAATATATTTCTCAATGGATACAACTAGTCAGAGGATTAAAAAATATATATGCATATATGACTACACAATAATTATTAGAACTAATAACCTCCAAATTTGAAGGTTCAGCTTCTATAGTTTTAAAATCCTTAGAAAACTACCCACAATTTCAAAAAATAGAAGATAAAAAGGTTAAGAATGATGCAATAATTCTCTTAGAAAAATTTCTATTAGAATTCTTTGCTGGAGGAACTCTTGATAATACAGAAGACATAGAACGTATAGAAACAATTCTCTCCAGAATGCAGATCAGTAATATCTGTTTTCTAGAAGAATTTTCACAAATATATATGGAATATGTTTGGAAGTTACCCCTTTCACAATATGATTATTGGGCTCAGATATACTTTAATAAACTACCTGCACCGTGGGATGAAAAATATAACAAAAAAAAAACTAGATTTATAGATAAAGCATTAACCGAAGATATCGAATATTTAAAATTTGATACTTTGGCTTTACGTGTCAAATGTCTTATGAATCTATTCATGGACTTTTGTTGTGATCAAAAGTTATGAAAATCTTTCTATAAAGACTGTTCTAAAGCTAGTCATAAACATTATTGTATTAATGTTCTACCTACATATAAATTTGACATTTTTCCTCCGCGCAACAAGCGTGGTGGACATAAAGGACATAAATATGGACATAAATATAAATATCACACTAAACATCGTCGTCACAAGTTTAAATTTACCAAACCTTAGCTTAAGCATAAAAGTAAACGTTATTTTAATATATGATACAAACCTAAGTATATTCATAATCATAAAAAATATTTTAGACGCAAATCCGATTATAATAAAAAAGTGTGTAAATATTTTAAATGTGGCGAAGAAGAACATTATGCTAATAATTATAAGAAAGATATTAAAATAATAGAAGAACAAAAATTTTAGTTAATAGATGAATATTATGACATAATATAAGGACACAATCTTTCAAGTTTATCTGATATTGATTATGAACTTTCTTCAATTGAAGACATAGATAATTTAGCATTTGATTCAGACAGTGAATCTGATTCTAACTCTTTAACTTCATCAGAAGAAGAACAAGATGAAGAAGAAATAAACTATATTTTCATATTAAAAGAAGAAGAAAATGAAGAAGTTACCATTAAATAAATTATCAATACTACAAATCATGATCATAATGAACAATTCATATTTGATAATAATCTATATCAAAAAATTATCAAACTTAAAAATAATACTAAAAGAAAAGATATTTATAAAGAAAAATTTAGTTTACAACTCTCAAAACGTGTAATGCATTTTATTAAATATTTTGAAAGTTCTATTGATAGTTCTGATGAACCAGTAGCCGTAACTAACTTACAAATTATTACAAAAAAAAAAATTAATGAAATATTAAAACGAGTTAAACATTCTGATAGAATCAAATATCTACACCTAGGATACATACAAATTACCATCAAAGCTAATTTTAGAGCAGAACTTGATTCACCTATAGCATTAATAATCTCTGATAATAGGTTAATAACTACAGAACAATCTTTAATGGGAATAATACAGTCTAATCTTTTATATATCAAGTAATAAATTTTAAACTTTTTTCTAATTTCTCTATAAGCTTAGCAGATAAAAATATAGTTCAAAGTCTAATGATATTCTATAAATTAGAAAATATTCCTATGTTAAAAGGAAGCAAACTTTTAACTTTTACTTGGCGATTATTAGGATATTTTTCAGAAACCAATAATGTAAAAATTAAACCAATATCTTCAGACATTAAATTAGATAATCTACATAATCAATATTCTTAAATCATATATCCTAGACAATTAACAAATAAAGACATACAACTTCCTATAGAATGGAATATTAACTTAGAAGAAATTAGAAAAAATCACATAATAGAAAAACCTCCAATAAGACAACTTCAAATAAATGAAGGAAGATTGTCTATAAGATATAATAGATCATTACAAAGAACAGACTCTATGAATATAATAAATAGAAGAGTACAAATAAAGGACTTAACTCAAGACGATATAGATCTGCTTAGCTCTAGCACTAGTTTACGAACTAATAATATAAAATTAGACTTAAGTATAATACAAGTCTTAGTTTTAATGATAAAACTATAGCACTTAAAGCCCTAATAGACACAGGAGCATCCTTATTCCATATAAAATCAAAATTAATAGAA
Organism: Apostasia ramifera; assembly: GCA_019297695.1. Taxonomy (NCBI): domain Eukaryota; kingdom Viridiplantae; phylum Streptophyta; class Magnoliopsida; order Asparagales; family Orchidaceae; genus Apostasia; species Apostasia ramifera. The sequence goes on along the minus strand of JAEMOT010002708.1, from coordinate 196,690 downwards.
AATAATATATCAAAAGCAGAAAAGAAAAGATATTATACTTTTGATAAATAAATTTATGAACTTATATATAAAGCAAACATAGATAGTTTAATGATTATAGATACCCATAATGAATTACATGCCTTAGAATTTGAAACTATTTATAGTGATGAAAGAAGTACATTTGATATATTAATAGGACAAGATATATTACAAAAATATTATTCCTTGCAAATAAATCATGAAATAATACAGTTAAAAATTAAAGAACAAACAATACACATTAAAAGAGCTAAAGAGTGCAATTTATATACCATAAATGTTCTAACTAATGATGAAACTCAAAACAATCATAATAAAATATATTTTCACAAGATAGAAAAAGATGCAAAAAACCCTACTGAGGTTGACATAGGTTATAAATTCTATTCCTTTGAAGATATTATAATACAATCAAATACTTTCACTAAAATAAGAACAGGTATTAGCACTAAAATATGTATAGGATATTACGGCCTCATAAAAGAAAAAAATGATTGGGTATTTAATAACGATATGACTATAATAGAATGAATAATAAGATCAGATCATGAAGGTGAAATTAAAGCTGTAATAAGAAATAATGAACAAGATACATTGATTCGAATAAGAAAAAATTATAACTTATTTGATTTAATAATATTTCCAATCACAAAACTAGAATATGAATCGTCATGAAGTAAACCAACATTTAAATAAAATTTGTATCAAAATAGAATTCCCAGGATATAAATCTTTTCATATTTATGCTTTAGTAGATACTGGTGCAACTAAAAACATAATTAATGAACAACTTTGGGTAGATGAGTTCTCCGAATAATTAGAAGAAAAAGTCTCTTTTACAGGAATAAATAGTATTATGGATACATTAAAATATGTTAAAATATAACATTAAAAGTTCAAGTCGAAGATAATTACATTGAATTATTTTTCCTATTATTTATATCTGCAAAGACTTTTCGTGTGACATGATTATAGGAATGGACGTGTTAAATCAATATTTATCTATAGTTTCACAAAATCTATCATACATTTACAATAGAACAAAAACCAATTAAAATACCTAAAATTTTTAATCATTTAAAACTCATTAAAATAAACTATAAACCAGAAGCTTTATCCTTAATTGAAAATTATAAAATTAAATATTTAGACTCTTTGAAAGAATTATTCTCTGATAACGCATTATTATATTTTAATAGAAGTCCAAGATTTTGTGAATTAGAAATCCTAGATGATAACAAAATTATAAGAGTAAAACCATTGGTATATTCTTCACAAGATACTGAAGATTTTAAGAAACAACTTGCAGAATTAAAATATTTTGGCCTAATAGAAAATTTACATAGTCTTCATTCTTCACCCGCTTTTAAGGTAAAAAATTACGCTTAAGAAAAAAGAGAAAAAGCCAGAATAGTCATAAATTATAAAAAACTAAATGACAATCTCAAATTTGATGAATTTTTTATTCCAAACACAAAAAATAACATAAAAAATATTAGTGGAGCAAAATAGTTTAGTAAATTTGATACTAAATTAGAATTTTGGCAAATAAAAATTAAAGATAAAAAATTTAAAGAATTAACAGCCTTTTTAACACCATTTGAACATCTTCAATGGCAAGTAATGCCATTTGGACTAAAAAATAAAGCACAAATTTTTCAAAAATGGATGAATTCAATATTCTCTCCATATAATAAATTTATTCTAGTATATATAGATGACATACTTATTTTTTTTTCTATATATGAAAAACACATTCAACATTTAGAAATAGCAAAAAAATTATTCATAAAACATGGTATTATTCTTGGAAAAAATAAAATAGAATTATATAAACAAAAAATTAAATATTTGGGTAAAATTATAAATCAAAGAGAAATATCACTACAAGAACATATTATAACCAAAATTAAAAAATTTTCAAATACTTTTGAAACCTTAAAACTACTACAAAGTTTTCTTGGAATATTAAACTATGGTAGAAAATACTTACCTAGATTAAGTGAACATTCTAAAAATTTACAAGAAAAATTTACTAAAATTAATAGACAATATAAAAGAAACAAAGAGAAAGCAATCTCTCGATGGGAAATCGATAAAATTAAAATACAATTGAATGAACCCGAAAAAAGAGAAATCAAATATCTAAAAACATTAATTAACAAAATTCCTAAAACAGTCATTCCAAAACCAGAAGATAAATTAATACTCTATACAGATGCCAATAATCTTTATTGGGCTGGAGTATTAGTCACATTAATAAAAAATGTCGTGGGATATACTTTAGGTAAACTAATAAAACTAAAAATAAATTATTCTACTTATGAAAAAGAATTTATAGCAATTTAAAATCTGTCAAGTACTTTAAATTTTGATTATTACCTATCAAGTTTCATATAATCACAGATAATAAAGGCTTATATCATTATATTAAAAATAAAAAATACGATAACAATAATCGACGAATACGATGGTTATTACAATTAGATTAATATAGCTATGATATTTCATTCAATCCTGGTTTTACTAACATTCTTGCTGATTTTCTTTCCAGAGAAAATCTATAATTCTTATTTGCAAGATTTCTTATTTGCAGGACTATGACAAATCCATGAAAAGATAAAAACTTGGCTTCATATATTGCATCTCAGAAAATATATAATACATCCTCCCAGAGAATATACAAGCGAGATATCATATTCCGAGAAGAAAAAATAAATATTGACTTCTTAGATAAATATAATCAGCAAACTATATCAACACTGGTAGCAACTACCAGCAATTATAAGTCAGCTATTCCAATGTCTCTCAAGACATATAATATTATAAATAGTCTCTAGAAATTAATCGGAGGCTTACAGCATAATACTTTTCTCCTATATAATATTCGAGAAATTATTTCTCATATTTACAATATAGAGCTCTCTCTAAATAATATAATACAGAAGGTCCAGCATGAAAAAGAATTTTCAAAATATTTACTCCAGAAATGTGAGGATTTTCATCCTCAATAATATGAAGAACTATATCCTATATTAGAAGTGATATATAGCTATAAAAATATCAACTCTCGATATATGAAAAAAGCAAAAAAAAAGGAATATTTGAAGAAAGTAAAGACACTACTACCAGAAGATCTTCAAACAAGAATTCTGGACATTATATATTAAGATATAAGGCACTGCCATATTTACAAAATGAAATGTTAATCAGTCTGCCAGATGGTCGACAAAGAATGTTCGTAGCCTTTACACCACATATGGAACGCCCAATAGAATTGGGCATAGTCCGCAAAAATATCATTGACACACATAATTATAATGAATGGAGTAGATTTTCTCAAATTATCAAGGCTATCATTTCTTCTACCGAACAATATGAACGGATTCTAGAGTTCAAAATTATTTCTATATTTGTTGAACCAGATCAATATTTAGTCCATCCAGCATTCCAAATATGGCGTCTCACTAGACAGCGAACTCGTGGACGGCCAATTATGAAGGAGTTCTTTGGTTATTTCTGGGATCATGAACAAACAAAAAATTTATCAGAATTACTAACAGTTTATGAAGAACGACATAATTATCACCTTCTAAGTAATAGAAGCATCCTAGTATATGATGAGGACAAATTAACTGAAATTCATATAAAAGATAATAATTTGGATTCTAGTGGGGTCCTCAAACGGAGAAATTACTCCCAGATATTCCTCCAGGATATTTTTATACTCCAGACACTCTCTCTATACAATCCACCTAAAGAAGGACTTCTTTATAAAAATACGAAGCATCTTTCCATTATATGCAAAATTCAAAGAAGTGGTGGTGGTCATAATAGTGGTGAGCGCATCAGCATCGACAAATCATCCAGCAATAAAGGAGCAATAATAGAGCACTAAAGCACTGTAGCTGTTACTGTAGCAGAACTGTAGCAACAATAATAGAGCACGGAAGCATTGTACAAATACTGTATTACTGTAGTAATAATGGTACTACAGCCTGTTCCTTTACTGTTCATCTACTGTTCATAGATTCTTTTTTTGCCTATAAAAGAATAATAATGGTACTACATATACTGTATAAAAACTGTATAAATACTGTATAAATATTGTATTGCTGTAGCAATAATGGTACTATAGCCTATTTCTTTATTGTTCATCTACTGTTCATAGATGCTTTTTTTGCTCCTTTATTGCTGGATGCTTTGTCGATGCCGATGCGCTCACCACTATTATGATCACCACCACTTCTTTGTCGATGCCGATGCGCTTACCACTATTATGACCACCACCACTATAAGATAATTACATATATGTTATGGTATATTTTTTATTTTATATATTAATTATTTATATTTAATCAGTTATACTTCATACATCATAAAATATATAAAACTTATTTTTATAAAATAATTATGATATATTAATTTAATACTTTTAACAATTTATGGTATAATAATATAAAAAAATTGATAAATTTATTAATTATTAATAAATAATATATAAAAATAATAAACTTAATGTCTCATGTAATTAATAAAAAAAATACTATTTATCTGCTATTAACTCAATGGAGCCCCTACCCTCGAAACCCCCACTCCCATCGCCATCTGCACTGTAATGAGCAGTCGGGCGGTGAGGACTTTCTCCCGATCTCCGTTCGTTTCTCTGGTTTATTCCAAGAAGCATCTATGCTTCTCGCCGATTCCCAGATGGTTTTTCCTGCTCAATCCATTTACAAGATCCGGCTTCTCTTTCTCTTGCGGCAGCGACCGATGTTCATCTCTGGAGGACGGCACGGAAGGATTGATCGAACCAGATTTCTCAACCTCAACCATTGGGTGGCGAATGAAAGAAGAAAAAGAAAAACAATGTGCCATCTCGGCTAAAGACTTCGTCTTTTTGCAGGAGGCTGCGGTAGACTCCAACTCTCTGCGCCGAGGTGAGTTCTCAGAAGATGCCATTTTGATTTCTCAGGCGATTAGGGCCAATCATGACCGCTTGGATGAGAAAACCCTGAAGTTTTTGCGACAGTTTCGGGGGAAATTGGACAAGACTCTGGTGATTGAGGTGCTGAGTCTTGTGAAAGTTCCTGAATTGGCGGTGAAGTTCTTTATATGGGCCGGTAGGCAGATTGGTTATAGCCACTGCACTCCCACTTATGACGCCCTCTTAGATGTGCTGGGCTTTGATGAGCGGAACAGTGTGGGTCAACAGTTTCTTCGAGAAATTGGGCAGAACGACGGAGAAGTACTGGGGAGGTTACTTAATGTTTTGGTAAGGAAGTGCTGCCGAAATGGTTTGTGGAACAAGGCGCTGGAAGAGCTGGGGAGACTCAAGGACTTGGGTTATAGACCATCCAGAACTGCCTACAATGCTTTGGTTCTTGTTCTTTTGAGCGCTGGTAGGCTTGATTCAGCTTTTTTGGTTCATTGGGAAATGTCAGATTCTGGGTGTTCTATGGACAGGTTTACGGTGGGCCGCTTCGTTCATGCCTTGTGCAAGGCTGGGAGATGGGAGGAAGCTCTTAATATCTTGGAGAAAGAGGATGTCAAATTTGACACGGTATTATGTACTCAGATGATAGATGGCTTGTTGGAAGCATCCTTTTTTGAGGAAGCAATGTCTTTCTTGCACAGACTGCGCTTAACTTCCCGTGTGCCAAACGTTGTGACCTATAGAACACTTCTCAAAGGGTTTTTGGAAAAAAATCAGCTTGGATGGTGCAAGAGAATTGTTAGTATGATGATAATGGAAGGTTGCTATCCTAGCCCATCATTGTTTAATTCTCTTTTGCATGCTTATTGCAACGCTGGAGACTACTCTTATGCATACAAATTGCTAAAACAGATGAATCGATGTGGTTGCCCTCCAGGTTATGTACCTTATAACATCTTTATTGGGGGAGTCTGTGGGACTGGGGAGGCTAGTTCTGCTATGATGGAGCTGGCAGAAAATGTCTATGTACAAATGCTAGATGCTGGTGTTGTTCTTAACAAGGTAAATGTTGTAAACATTGCTGAATGCCTTTGTGGTTGGGGCAAGTTTGACAAGGCATTTAAGGTTATTCATGAAATGATGAGTAAGGGGTTTTTACCCGATGCTAGCACTTATACAAAGGTTATCAGTTGTCTCTGTCGGGCTTCTAAGGTGGAAGAGGCGTTTAAGTTATTTGAAGAAATGAAGAGTAAATGTGTCAACCCTGATGTTTATACATATACTTCTCTGATTGACAGTTTTTGCAAGGTCGGCCTTATCCAACCCGCACGAAACTTGTTTGATCAAATGATGAGAAATGGTTGCACGCCGAATGTTGTGACATATACTGCACTTATACATGCTTACCTTAAATCTATGAGAGTGTCGGAGGCAAACCAGTTATTTATGAGTATGTCTAGCATGGGTTGTCAGCCAAATGTTGTCACATATAGTGCAGTCATTGATGGGCTCTGTAAGGCTGGGGAAATTGAGGCAGCATGCCAAATTTATGCCAAAATGAGGGGAACGTATGAGGGACAGGATGTTGACTTGTATTTTCTGAATAAAAACGCTAATAATGCAGAACCAAATGTTTTTACCTATGGTGCTTTGGTTGATGGTTTATGCAAAGTTCATAAAGTAGCTCAAGCTCAAGATTTGTTGGATGAAATGTCATTAACTGGTTGCAAGCCAAATCAAGTTGTTTATGATGCTCTAATTGATGGCTTCTGCAAGGTTGGAAAAGTTGATGAGGCACAAGAAGTTTTTGTTAAGATGTCCGAGCATGGACATACCCCTAGTGTCTATTCATATAGCTCCTTGATTGATAGGCTATTTAAGGATAAAAGGCTTGATCTCGTTTTGAATGTTTTATCTAAAATGCTAGAAAACTCTTGTGCTCCAAATGTTGTTGCATACACAGAGATGGTTGATGGGCTCTGTAAAGTAGGAAAAACGGATGAGGCATATAAACTTTTGGAAATGATGGAAGTGAAGGGATGCAATCCAAATGTTGTTACGTATACAGCTATGATAGATGGATTTGGAAAAGCAAATCAAGTTGGCATGTGCCTTCAACTTTATAGGGAAATGATTGATAAGGGTTGTGCCCCAAATTTTATCACGTATTGCGTATTGATAAAGCATTGTTGTGCTGCTTGTCTTTTGGATGAGGCACATCAACTCCTAGAGGAGATGAAACAGACCCACTGGCCAAAACATAGGATCGGTTATCACAATGTGGTTGAAGGTTTCAGCAAGAAGTTTATAGCCACTCTTGGCCTTCTAGAAGAGATATCAGAAAATGATTCTGTGCCACTTGCTCCTGCTTACAAGTTACTTATAAGTAGTTTCTACCAAGCTGGAAATCTGGACAGGGCCTATGAGTTGTACAAAGAAGTAAACCCATCGATTTTCAAGTTAAATACATGTTCCTCCTTGATTGAGGCTCTTTGTTTGGGATCCAAGGTTGACAAAGCATTTGAATTATATAGCGAGATGACATGGAGTGGTCATATCCCAGAATTTGTACTCATTTTCTTCCTTGTTAAAGGACTTCTGAAGGTTAACAAATGGGAGGAAGCACTTCAGCTCTCTTATATCATATGCCATACGGTCCTCTCTGTTCCTCTTTTGCACGATTCTATGCATCTATCAACTAATTTGGTTGTTTATATGGTCATTAATTTAAAGAGTTGCATTCGTAGTTTTCAAGTTCTTCGAAGTCTGAATCCAAAATTTTTCTATACAGCAATTGTTAGGATGTCCTCTTGAGCTTAAATTGACTAGATCAATCAGGCGGTGCAATTTAGTAGAGCCATTGCTTCCTCGTAGAAATTTGAGGCTAGCCATTCAGCTTAGGATTCCATTAGCAAAATGAGTTGTAAAGCTATGCATATGATTTCCATATGCTGACAAATAGGAATAAATAGTAGCAATCAGTGGACATCTTTATGGGCAAGGATGGGATAATATGCAATGGCCAGCTTGGCCTTGTCTTGTGTCAGTGAGACTTGGGGCATAATTTTAAGGTTGTGGGCATTTTAGTTCATATTTATGATCTGACTTGTCAGGTCTCCCGCCAAGTGATCCTTGGTTTGACAATTACTATTTTTAGATTTGAAAAGAACTTAACCTTCACTTGTCTTGTAAATGCATTTTGTTAGGTAGTGAAAAATAAGTGGTCTTATTAGATGAGACATGTGAAAGAGTTAATTGGAAATGTGAATCTTGGAAGAGCACCGTAGTAACTAAGGGATTAAAGTTGTGTAGAAGTAAAGAACATGCATTATTAGCTTGGTGATCTTGAAAAGCTAAATGATTTAAAATTTGATGGGATAATAGACCAATCAATCTGACAGCTTTGAATACTATAGTTTTATTATCTACAATAATGATAGTGTAAATGTCGATGTTAACCATGGAAAATGCAGGATTATTAACGTGGAGGACTGCAATCGGATTGGAAGATAATGCTCTAGCTATGTGATTAGGCATGCTCCATGAGAGTGAGTGTTGGGAAATTCAGTGATAAAAGTTCATAAAATTATTGTAACTGAGATGTGAGTACCCTAGTTGATGAGTGATCACTTAGAGTAGACCATATTAAATATAATTGTACTGGGGAAAAATGGATGTGACACCGAGGAAGGATATGATGAGAGAAAAATAATCATTTTACGGTTTGACTATGTCACTTGTCGACCTTTAGAGACTTCTTTACATAAATGTGAGTAGATTTAGGTTACAACAATAAAGGAAATGAGGGAAGACTAGAAATCACTTGGAATTTGATCCAAAGTCATGACCTTGACTATTGTGCTCTTTCAGAGTGTTGTTTTAAATAGAATTGAATGGAGAAGGGAAATTGTCTAACTAACTCCTACTTGTCTAGAATTAGAGCTTCTTGTCGTTTTGACCATAATTTTGGCTGTGCTGGATTTATTAAACACTGATGTTCACCATAAACTTGCATATTGTTGTTATATTGGGCCATGCTTAATCCATTTATTCGCACCTTTGCTTTTGTTGATCAACCGAATAGCCTTCCATTGTGCTTTATTCTTTTGTTTTTTGCCGCTTGTTGCAGTAGGGTTCAGTGTTGAAGTTCAGTTTCTTTCTTTTCTACGTTCTCTATGTTTTTTTGTGTAACGCGATCAGGTAATAAATCTATTTTTTCATCATAACCATAATTGTGAATGGTAATTGAGCCATGAAATAGCACTTTGCCCCATTTTTTTTGTGAAGATGTTTTTAGAACATTGCTTATGGTAGCCAGCATGACTGTCTAAATTTCCCAATTTCATTTGCATTACTAAACCTAAAAGATAAGAACGCCTACTTGTCACACATACTAATTCGGACAATGCTGGTTCTCCGGACTATGTTTTATGAATTAAGTATATATGAGATCATGAACAAATTCTCAATAATCATGTTCATACATCTTAAACAGGTCGTTGAATGGCATGAAGAAATAATGCCTGACAGTGGTTAGAATATTTCTCTGTCCATTCTACCTTCTTATCCATGTCGATTGCAAATCGTCACGCATTAGATCACTCCAGCAAGAAGGTTTCTTCGTGCATATTAAGCCCTAAACACGAACAGCACTTCCGTTGTCCCTTCCTCTGACACACGAATTCATCGAACAATTTCTATGAGATGGCTTCTGTTCTTTCTACCCCAACCTGGTATGTTTCCTCTCTCCGTGTTGAATTTATGCAAAAACTCTGCAGTTCAAGCAAGATTGGTGTAACTAATTGTTTGTTGCTGTACAAGGTGGACTAGTCGTCTTTTTGAGCTGGAAGACTTACCAAATTTTGTTCGGGTCTGATCAAGGCACAAATTACTTGCACATTTCAGCGTTGCGAGTTTCACATAAGTGTTCTACTTGCTTTCTTATAACTGAAAAATGACCATGATGTCTTCTTTTTTCAGCATGCATTGATGATAAGGTCTCGCTCGGCATATCAACAATGAAGCTGAAGTGGGTAAAGCGTATCCTTGCCCTGTTTGGCAATGTACTAAAAATCATAGCTAAAATTAGTTATTGCCAAAATCTTAAATTTATTTTAAAAAAAATTTAAAAATTATTTTATATTTCATTTCACACAAATTTCAATATTAAATAATGACTTTATTTCACATCCAATACAATTCTCAATAAATCAATCAATTTTATTTCACATCCTACACAATTTTTAATATAACCAATTTATTTTATTTTATATCATACATATTTTTTAAAAATAATTAAAAATTTCAATTAATTTTTTTTATTTTTATTACCAAACTGATTCTTTTTTTCTGTTAATGTGCTCTGTTTCCTTGCCAGAGATAGCCTCAGTTTTTATTTTGTTAGATCTTTTTAGACTGAATGTAAGTAATTTAGAAAAAGCTAATACAAGTTATTAATTAAAGTCATTTTATACTGCAATTTTTAAAGGATCTTTTTGTTTGTAAAATTTAATTTTAATTAGATTAAAATTAAAATTTTATTTTAAATTATATGTATGTGAT
>JAEMOT010002708.1:105549-186100 GCA_019297695.1 Apostasia ramifera | reverse complement strand
TTTTTTTTTTTATATTTATAAATTAAAATATTATAATTTATTTAATGATGGTCAGATCAGAATTAACTCAATGCTGAAACTGAATGCTAAAGTGCTTCGTACCGCTGGCCCTACTGCGTCTTGCCACCGCTAGTAACAAAGATTTTTTCTTTTTCGGTGTTTTTTAATAATTATTTAGTAAATTAATTAATTATTATTAAAAAATATTATATATTTTAGAAAAAATTCTCAAATTTTAAATTTAATAAAAATTTCTATAAAATAATAATAATAATGTCATATAAGTAAAAAAATATTATTTTTATTTATATGATATTTTTGTTACATAAATCTCAGCATAAAAATTATAATTAAATTTAAAATTTAAAATCATTTATAATTGAGAGCTTAAATCATAACACAACAGTTTAGTCTTCACTTGTGACTTTGGTTTACTCTATACTCTATAAATTGACATGGGTAGATTTTTGTTTTCCGCTGCTAATTGAAACTGAAAATTTGTTTGGTTTGGTGATGCACCGCATGCTGCTGGTGACTGCAATTAGTGGCGAGTGGACCATTCATTGAGTTGGTCTAGCTGAACAGTCCTGGGATAGCCTGACCGAATTAGCCAGGCTAACGGGCTAAGCCCAACTGGACGTGACCGACTGGCCACGTTCGATCAGGCCACGACGTAGGCCTGTGCATTCGGTTTAATTGATTGGTTTGGTGATCAAACTAAAAAAAAAAGATTGAGTTCGATTTTAAATTTAATGAAATTGAACCAACCAAATTAAATTATAAATCAAACCAAACCAACCAAATAAATATCGATTTGATTTGGTTTGGTTCGGCTAAAATTATATTTTTTTATCTTAAAAATTTTCTTAATCTTCTTATAATGATATTAAATATTACTATATTTATATCTAGATAATATAGCTTGAATATAAGAGTAATTTAGTACAATAAGTAATTTAATTTAATAATTTAATCGCATCACCACCAAACTAAACTAACAAAAAAATGGAAGAATTCAAAAGCAATTGCAACACATCGTTACATTAATATCACAATATAATCAAAATTATATAACATAAATTTTATTTGTTTATCAAAAATAATAAATATTTTTTCAAGTTTACAGACAGTTTTTCTTATAAGAATTCATCTTAATTATCATATTTAAAAAAAATATACTAAATAATTATCATTAAAATATACTATGAAAATTTATAAATATACATATATACTATCACTTCAATAATTTAAAATCAATAATGCAAAAATTACTATAATACAACTGAACCGACCTAACTCTAAAATCATATTTATATGTGGGTTATTTAATAATTGATTAATTCGATTAGTTTGATTTCTAAATTTGTGAAACCAAACTTAAATCGACTTAAAATATAAATTATCACCAAATTATTAGATTCTAAACGAAATTAAATCGTTAAATTTAAACGGTTCGATTTAAACCATGGTTCGGTTCGATCCGGAACTGGATTGAAACCGGTCCAGTAAGAACCGGTTCGGTTCAGAACCGGTTGAACCGGACCGGTTCTAACCGGTTCCGGGCCGCAGAACCGATCTGGATTGGTTCTGTGTAAGCAGAACCGGTTATCCGGTTAAAAATTCTGCATACACGTTTTAATGGCTTCTCAACGTCGATTCTCTGGCGGTTCTTCCTCAAGTCGCCACGGGAATGTTGATCCGAAGTATGTTCCGCAACTTGATCGTCTCCCTGCACTCGGTGAGAACTTTGACGGAACTTCAGAACCTGATCTTGATCTATCTGCTGAACATGATCCTGAGGCAAGTGGAGATGTTGGCACCGGCACTGGCTCGTCAACGCAATCATCAAGTATCTCTAACAAGTCTCGGACGTTCGAATCACTTTTACCGTACAATGATTTGCTAACTGCTTTTTACAATTCATATACACTTAATCATGACTTTCAATTATATTCTTATGATTGGATTTTTTTAAAAAAGGTTTTTGAATTATTGTTCATTTTTAAGGAGTCTATTGAAAATTTTTCAGGTTGTTATTATCTAACTTCATCTATTTTTCTGCTTTTTGTTTTTCAAATGTTTCAAAAATTTTTAGAGTTTAGATCAGATCCAATTCTAAAAATTTTTGTTGCTGACATTGTTGACGTAGGATATGTGGATCCCGAAAAACACCAAAAAAAGAGAGTTCCGGGAGACGGCGGCGCGCAAGAGGGGGGCGAACCTGTTAATGGAGGCTCAGGGAGAAGATTCAGTCCGAAGCAACCAGAAGAACACTCAGAGATTTAAGGTGGTTCAGGGAGGAAATCCCCTACGTCCACCGGTCGGTCAGCGAAGAAGTTTCACTAATAAGAAAATGATAGCCTTTAAGGCTGTACAATGCTTTGAGAAGAGTCGAAGAAGAAAAAGAAGAAGGAGAAGAAGAAGAAGAAGAAGAAGAAGCCAGGTGCTCCTCAACCGGAGTCCTGTTACAATCGAAAAATCCTCTCCATCTGAGAGTTTTGTTTGTCTGTATGTATATCCTTTTTTCTCCTCTTGTATCTCTCTCTGGAGGACTGTTCAGTGGTTTTTATAGCCGTTGACGTGCATAGCTCCACCCTGGTTTCCCGGAGGAAAGGTGATGGATGAGCTCTGAGCGCCGCTTGTCTGTCACCGGAGAGGTCCGCAGCTGTACGAGGAGGATGATGGCTTTAAATGCTGGTCCCTCCGTTTGGAAAGAGTGTCCGTACGGCGAGCGGCGGGGGTAGGGGAAGTTGATTGTGACAGGCGTTACCTCGTACCCTCGTGCCCGAGGTTACGAAGTTTAATCCTGGGTCGTCGTGGACGATGGTAGGTTGAACCCTCGTGCCCGATGTTTGACCTGGGTCAAGCGTCCTGCAAAACCTGAAGCTGAGTCAGTCAATACCCAATCAAGTACAGGCCTGTCAGGCGCCACGTGTTCGGCCAGGATGCAGCGCAGGAACCACGTGTTAACAGACATAAAATTAAAATTTAGAAAATATTGGGAAAAAATTTACTTTTATATTCAATAGCTGCTATTCTTGATCCTCGTTAGGGAACCAAAGCTATTGAAATTTTTTACGTGGAATATTCTGATTTCTTGGGGAGTAATACTGATGCCGAAAAAGCATCAGTTTTTACAACTCTCCAAGAGTTGTTTTTTTTTTATTACATTGAGCAGGTTGCGAGCAGGAATGTGGAACATGTGGAAATACAAACAGCAACAAAGAAAAAGCCCGGCATTTTCAACGTTCTTAGGTCGGCGGCGGCAAAAAGATCTGTTGCTACAGATAAAGGAAAAGCAACTGTTGGAGAGCAATCGACAACACAGAATCAAAGCCTCTACAAATTTGAACGAGTTGCAATTCTATTTACATCTCGCGGAGAAATTTGATGATGACATGAGTTTATTGGAATGGTAGAAAAGCTCATCAAAGTAAAATCCCGTTTTATCTGCTTTGGCATGAGATGTACTAGCAGCACAAGCTTCAATTGTAGCTTCTGAATCAGTATTTTCCAGCACAGGAAGAATAGTAAGAGATTACAGAAATAATTTATCTCTTGCAACCCTTTGCATGCTTACCTGTCTACAGGATTGGTTTGCTGCTGAGTCACGAAATCAATAATATAATTTCGTGGATGAATTTAAGGATAATAGTTCAGAAGAAGAGGAGGAGTACTCGAGAAGAATTCTTTGTAATTACGATGAATAAATTTTTTATGTAAAATATTTGTAAATATTTTCGTTAATATTAATAAATTTTTTTAGAATTTTTGTTATGTTAATTTTTTCAGAAATATTACAAAATATATAATTTTTTTTTATAAAATATATAAATAAATATATTTTTTAATTAATTTACCCGATTGACTCGATCCGACTTAATTATCTAGATTCGGACTGAACTCGGACCGAATCCAAGGCCACCTAATCAGTTCCGGATCGAATCCAGAACCGGTTGGAACTCCGGTCCGGTCCGGTAACCATCAATTGCACACCCCTACCACGACGCCGTTGGCGTGACCGACGGTCCCCGACCGGAACTGACGCGTTGCGCGGGCGGAATAATTTCTCGCTGAAACTCGATAGAGGTGCGCTCTCCTCTCCTTCACAAAGGCAAGCGGCCGCCGGAGATGGAATCGTTGAGCAGCAGCGGGAGCGCCAAGTCGGAGAGATGAGCAGTCGCAACGAATGGGTGGACGGAGCTAAGCGAAGGATTTACTCGAGGAGTGAGATGGAGGCGTTTAGGTTTGTAAACGTCGATAGACAGCGTCATGCGTGGATGGAGGTCTACGATGGGTTGGACGCAGTCGTTGCTAGCGAGTATAATGGGCTCCGGATTCCACATGGCCAGACCAAAAGGATACAGTGGAGTTTAGAGAGGAAAAATGCTTCGGGAAAGAATGACGATTCAAAAGCTGCGGGTACAATCAAATCTTTAAAATAGTTTATCTATTTTTTTTCCTTATACTTCGGTCGCTTCAAGGTTTATGCTGCTGTGGCCTGTTGAATTTGCATGATTGCTTTCCGGGCTTTTTGCTGCTGAGATATTGAGAAATATATGATCTTAGGGTTTAAGACAGTGGTAAGGTAGTCTTAAGTTAAATGTGTCTTTCAATTCACTGACGCTTCATATCCAAACGATATTACTCATGTAATATATCTATAACGTCAATCCTCCCTATGCTTCTGACGTGAAAAGTTGGTATACATGCACAGTTGAAGTTTTTTGCATGTCCTATATTAACTTCCACTTAGCATTGCATTTTGTTTGTCATTGTTAATATTTGCATTGGGGACCTACAATTTTGCACATCGGTGAAGTGCTATAAATGATGACAGTGTGATTTTACGTGTAAACACTTATAGGATAATTTAGAGCGTGGTTATTGTTTTTTCTTTTTTCTTTTGCTACTTACAAGCATAGAGAGAAGGATTTTCATGGCAATGTGAATCCATTTCTTAATAAGATGACATGTTTACTATAGTTGAAATGCTGATGCTCAAATGGATGATAATTGCACTAGGGTGGACAGACCACATTAGAAATAACTATTAGGGAGACGGTGAACATTATTAAATGATAAGATTAGGGAGAGATGTTTCTAGTTTGGCCATGCCTACCATTAGTTTATGGATCCTCTTGCACGTTGTGTGGATTCATGATGATAAAGAGTGGGAGGGAATGTCCAACAATGACCTAGGACAATGATCATTTCTCATAACCTTGACACAGGCTCACAAAAAAATTTTACGTTTCTGTTTAATGTCCATGTTAGAGTTGGTGGTTATGCTCTGCAATATCTAGTTAAATTCTTTGTGATATGTATTGTTTGCTTCTATACATCAAGATATATCTTCTTAAAGGCTTATGATGGTTACAACCTGCGAATAAATGATTTAGCAGTACTTTCTTTGGTTAACAAATAAACTTTCATGTGTATAAAACATAAAATGAGTTTGGGCATAGTTAAAGGAACTATATTATGCAATCATGCTAAAACTGGTTGTCTAGCTGATATAAAAGTGTTTTGTTGTAAATTGGAGGTGCTGGAACGTGATGGCGCCCTATCCTCATGGAATTCCAAATTTGAACTTATTACTTAATTCTTTTTTTTTTTTTCAAAATAGGGAAATTAGACTGTCATTGTTGAGTTTAACTAGTGATTATATGCAGATTCTAGCTTTCTTAAAATTCAAGATTGCAATTCTTGCTCCTTGTTTAGTTACTGGAGCATTATTTTTCTTCAGGAGGAAAATCATGTCTCAAGCATTTCGTTCTAATACATGTAAATATATTTTTTCCACTAAATGGTTCAGGTGAAGTGTTTTTTTCGAACAAAACAAAAAATTCAGGCACATACACCTCAGATGCAGATGCTTCTTTTGGAGAAATTCTGGTTGACTATGAAAGTTGCACTAAAGATAAATTATACAGTGAGAATGAGAATGTCAATGAATTTGAAGATGTCATTGATGAAGACGATGACAGTGAGGGTGAATTTGACAGTATTCAGAGGCCTGCTTTTGTTGTTGAAGGAGATCCTGATTTTGAGTCTGGTCCCCCTTTAGATGGTCTGGAGTACCTTAGGCGTGTCAGGTATTGGTTTTCTTTATACTTATAACAGATTCCATGAGACATTGATCTTAATATGTGTAAGCTTTTGATTTTTTTCCCAGCTATAAATCATGTTACTCTGAGTTCATAACTAGCTATTATCCTAACATACAGCCTCAAAATTTTCCATAGACCTTTGTATGGTGTCGTCATTTTCATATGGAAAATGAATAAGGTTGGGAAATTGAGACGCTGGATTGTAGCCTCATGTGGTGCACAAATGAGATGGTGCTAGTGGTAATGGGGGAATGAGCAAAGGGTGGTGGCATCACAAGAGAAGGTGACACATTTTGAGAATGGAATCACCCCCACATATCTTCCTAGTTTCTAATTCCTTATCATCTCTTTCACTTTATTAAAAGCTCATATTCTTGACTTATTTTTCGCAATTTCCGTTAACTCTAATTGTTCCCACCACAAGTTGATTGCATTTCTTCTCACTCCCTTCTGGATTATTACAGCTATTATTTTTGTTCACAATTTCCATGTTCCCCCCACCATTTGATTGCAATGCGTCTTGTGAATATTTTGCTAGTTAGTGCACAACCTGATATCTCAATCATGAGAATATATATTCGATAAAGAAATTCTAACTTGAAAGGGTAAGCTTTAACGGATGTCTACATTTAAAATGCAGTAGATTTGAACTATGAATCTGTTGAAGGAAATCTTGCCTTGTCATAACTGTGTTTGCTGATGTAGTTTTGTTCAAGGGCAAATGGGTTGAACACTAAGCTTATAATGGATTTTCTTATTTTTTCACTTATTAAAGTCACTTTAGTGTAACTATGATCTTACAGTTTAAGGGGTGATATGATTGCCGTACAAGGCGTTTAAATTGAGATATGTCCTTAATGAATTGGTCGTCTCTGGATTCCTGAATCAGACAACAATTAAGTGCGCTACTGTTAGGTTCATTGTATGGTTTTTTTCCTGTTGTTGGAATGAAGCTTTTCCCTCGATATAATTCTTTTTAACACAGAAATTGTGGTTAATGTTATACACTACTAAAGTTTGACTGTAGCTATTTTTTGGCCATGAAGGATAAAGAATGTTATTTTACCTGTGTTCCTTCTATTTATAGCTTATTAAAGAGCCCAAGTATAGTTCTAGCAGGAATTTTTATAGGCTGCCACCTCCAACCTTCCTCCATGCAAGGCCTTCACTAAATTAGTCTAAAACTTTCTATGAAGAGATATTTAAGTAGCGCCAGTACTTTTAGCACTGTTTAGCACAATCTAGTTGGAGCACTCAAAATACAACCTTTACATGGTTCCTTCATCTTTTACCTTTAAGTTAGTAATGTTAATTGCTTAACAAGTCTATTGAGATGACTTCAAACTTAATCCATCTTATTTTCTCAATTGGCTACATGTTGTGAACCCTAGGCCATTGTCCATTGGTGAGGTGTTTTGGGGGGGTCTCGCTGGGTACTTATTGCAAATTTTCTTTTCATTTCTTTTTTCTTTTTATTAATTTAAGTTTAGTGTCTTAGTTTATTTGAATTTGAATTACTCTCTCCCTCTCTGTAAGTCTGAATTGTTCATCATATTCAATTTATCTACATGCTGTCGCTTGAGCTTATAGCTATAATTTGGAGCGAACTTCTCAAATCTGTGTTTGTATGTGTGCTTTCATCTCCGTTTTGTCAATTCTGTATAGGTTCCATTACTTGATACTTCATAATTTAGAGGTAGCATATTTTTTTAGTTTTAGTTTGACACTTAAATTGGTTGATACTAATGTGTGAAAATGATTTAGTTTTGATAAGAGCATGAAGGGCCATGCTTTGCTAACATGATTTGACTTTTTTTTAAAGTTAACTTAGTCTTTAGATTAGAGTTAAAAACAAGTACAAAACATACATTAAGTCACATCTCCTTGAAGATGTTGCAAAAATCTATGCGTTCCATCTATATCGCCTAGACATGGAGCATCACTTAGCAAAGTTTTGCTCAAGTACACTCTGTGCTGAAGGCCCATCATTCGCATTTTGTATCCCTGCATACATACATTCACGAATGCATTAATTTGTTCATTACAAAACATCATGCTAAGAACATTTTTATTCAGCATAAAAGAGGTTACAAGAACATTACATAAAAAAGGAAAAACACATATTATCATACTCTATTGGGTTAGTACCCTTGTCCTTTGGGTCTTCCTCATCTTCTATATAGCCACCTACCAAAATCTCAAAGAATTGATGTAGGCTCTCATCTAGAAGATCTTGACCAGACACCGAGTAGCTGGACTCACAGCTTTGATACTCGACTAAGGCTACTTTCCTCAAGCTTTCTATTGTGAAAGCTCCTAATCTAGGAAACCCATGGCAAGGGACTTCCAACCTAACCTATTGTCTGTCACCCTATATTTTAGGTATAGTAGACTCCAGGCATAGTCGACGGCGGCCTTCTCCTCCAGAGCCTTGACGACACAATTCTAGACCGGAGGATCTCTATTTCAGACCGGCTACCTCCGTCTTCAGTGTTGTGACTTCCTCCTTGGTGATCTGGCACTCATCCTTTGTCGCTGTTAGCTTTACCTAGATCGCATCAACCTCCGCACAATGTGCAACACAAAGCTTCCCTATGTGGTTACTCAATCATCTTGGAGGAGTTGGGAGATGGCCTGGAGTGTCTCCAAATTTGTTTTGAGTCTGTGGCGCTCCAGTCCTATGTTCTAGATGGAAACTTTCGCATTTGCCTTATCCTCCCGCAATTTCATCTATTGTGCTAGGTTAGCGTTCTCTTGATCCTGACGAACCAGGTTGGCCTCCATCTCCTCCTCTCAGTCGACATAGTGGGAAAACCTGCCGATGGCTTGCATATAGGAAAAAGAGAAGGTAGCGAAGCCAACACGGAGGAAGAATCTCGACAGATTAACAGACCATGACTGATCGAAACAAGGTCATTGGCAATCTTCTTGGTCAAGTTTGTCCTGCAAATTGTGAACAGGGTATCTTCCCAACTCATCACCCGAATACCCTATTCGAGCATGAGCCTAGTGTCCTAAGGAAGGGCCAACCTTTTCTTCAACTTTTGGGGAAGGTGAAGGCTGAAGTCTCGGTATTTGACATTGGACTAGACTTACATCCTCACCTCCTCATTGCCAAATCAGCCCTGAAAATCGAATTGGCTCATTCGTCACCCCACAAAGAAGAGATTGTCGTTAGGCGCGCTCCCCGACAATCTGGACGACCTCCGCCTCCTTCGCAGGAGCCTCTCCTCCATCGCCCGGTAATGGTGGGCTTCATCCTCGTCATCTTCTTGGGGGCCCTTCTGTCTTGTCCCTCTCCACCATTCTTCTTCTTTCACTCATCCCTCGGTGCCGCTAGGCCTTTTGCCAAACGTATCACCGGTAGACTTAGGGCACAGACCTTTCGGGTCTCGAAAGTTGGTTTCTTCTTCTCCGGGGACTCCTCCATTACCTTCTTCCCCTTGGGGCTCGAAAGATTTAGGGGAGCTTGTTAGCATCCTCATCATTGCTCTATGAGTTGCCTTCATCGCCCCTCTTGCTTCCTTCCTTTTCTTCTTCTTACTCTATCCCTTCCTCCACCAACGCAGTGACCACAACCACCTCCATCACCTCTCTCCTATCCCTCCCTGTTCATTCCCAGCTGGACGGCATCACCACTAACTCCACCATGATGTACTCCCCCTCTGTGGTGTAGCCCTCTTGATTCATCTCATGTATGCCAGAATGAACTTGAGTAGGAGCTCTAGATCTTTCAATCAGTCTACCAGCTTCCCCACTTGGTCATTCGCTTTTAGCTGGTGCTCTTCAAACATATAGCCATCCGTCATCTCGAAACAAGGATGTTCAGGCCTAGCTCCCCTCTGAAGTGGTAGTCGTGCCAGTCAGAGTGAGTCAGGTGCACTGGGAAAAAGGGCATTTCCGGTCTGTGCCCTTATGTTCAGGCAACTCGGGTATTGTGCATTCTCTTGGAACGTGAAGAGCTCCTGGAAGATCTGCAAATTTGACACTGTCGTGTTCTCCTTAAAGACTTGGGCGAGGGCGTAGATGTATGCCACTACTTTCGGCGATAGCTGCGCTGGAACCCGCTTGAAGCCATCCAAGACCTCCATGAACTCTAGTTGTGGAGGCAGCATCATCCCCATAAAGAGGATGATGTTGTACATGCAAACATAACCCGCTAGCAGTTTGTTCAGCCTGTCTTTCACCACCCTGATCTTGAGTCTAGGGTTTAGACAAAAGGCGCGGGTGACATTGTAGACTTTGTGTCATGCCATCAAGCTTCGGTGATAGTTGTTGTGCTCGTTGAAGAGCTTTGTCAGCAACCCATCATTGGTCAAGTCTTCTTCTAGGTCATCTATTTGTTGAAGTCATCAAAGAAGGAGAAGAAGAATAGTAGGGACAGCCGAAATGTCACGGTTTGCAAACAAGCCATCGTAGCGTCCGCCCTACTCTTCTATTTATAGCTTTGCATATCGACAACAACAGGCGGCTCTGATGTAATCTGTAGTTTGCCCTTACACACCACTGACAGGTGGGCCTTGCACTCGCATCAATAGGCACAATAATCGAAGCCTCGCAGTTTTCCCTAGGCATACTTCACCTACTGTGTACAGACAAATTGCACCCTCATCAATACACCCAACTGGGGCAGGGACCATACTGCAGGTACGCGTTGATGCCCTAAGTCTTGTATTTCTAACACTTCTGGACGAATGACTCTCGATGGAATGGACCATCTCATTAGAAACTCTCACAACTCTCCCTATAATGGGGTACGATCCAACAATTAAATAGATCACAGGCACTTAGGCTCAGTGAAGACTTGCAGCATCCAACGGACAACATACCTTTACTTGTGCATCCTGGGAATAGCAAACAAATAAAATAAATATGCAATACAGGATGTGCGAAATTTCAAGGTGCATTTCATTTCAAAATAAAGCTATTACATCTTACTTGACGTTTTACAAGTTCAGAAAGCAAAAATTACAAAAAGAATAGAAAGAAAAAACAAAAAATACCTCTGTTATGCCAGCTTTTGCTGCTGCTTTAGTAGCTGAACTCTCTCCATGCGGGCCAACACGTACTCCTCATCGGTGGTCCCTGCGTTAGTGTTGTTCTGCATCGGCCACTGCATCTCATAAAAGAATCGGTTCGGTGGACCAGGGAAGGGCAGGACTGCCGGACGATGCATCCTCATTTCTGAAAGCAAGCCTACTTTTACCAAAAGTTGCTGCATTCAGGACAACGTGGTGAGATCCCTGCCTCCTAGATGTCCAGCTCATCCTATGCTGCTAGGATAGGAGAAAGGCTTTTCTTTTATCAGGATTTCCCTACAGTCCCTATAGATTCTGGGACTTAGCCAGTTGAATGGGATTTGGACCTAAACTTAACTTCTTAGGGCTTCTTCCTTCATTCTTTCAACCATTGTGCTCTCTCTCTCTCTCACTTTGTACTCATCCCTAAGGGGATTTTCAGGATAGATGGTGGAAGTTGCACTAGCTTGGCTAGTGGATGTAGTACTTTATTACTAATACTTAATCCCTTGCCACGGACTTTCCCTTTGTTATGGTGCGTACGAGATACTTACGGATCATCTATTAGCAGAGCTTTTACATTAAATTTTTTGATGCTTTCATTGAGACCAACCATGGTTGGTCTAACGTGCAGCCTCAACGCTCTTTCTAGCATTCCTTTCAGGTGCTCGTAAAGAAAAAAGGCCATCGTGAATGAGGCTTCTAGCTTCAGCACTCGCATCCGCTCCTGTGTTGCCTCACCTCGGCCACTATGAAATGACAGTGGTGAGAGCCTCTACCTGCTTGGTGAGTACTTCCTCCATCTGCCTGTCGTGAGATGTTACTAAACCTTCCAAGGGCAGCAACGATGGCTCCTTAACACGTCGGACTCGCCTAGGCGATCTTTGGACTCTCCCAAGTTCCAGGACCGTCTTTGCCGCAATTGGGCATTGCAACCCTAGTCGCTGCCCCCGTCATTCCATTGGTACAAGCCGGCACCGCTGCTCCTCCAAGAATGTCAGCATTCATCGGACCCTCATGACCGTTGACGATGGTTCCTGAAAGGCCAATCCTGGCCCCTTTGGCCACCATTATTCCTGCACTTCTCTTTTAGCCTCAGGTGCAACGTCCTCTGATCTCACCGGTGCAACAACCCTATGCTGCCTAGCTTAGCCTTCAACAGTGTTGGGCCGCTCGCGGACCCACGTCCTTGGAAAACAGCACACCATAGTTCTCTGATGTGCTCTCCGTGTCAGAGGACTAATTGGGAGATCCCTATAGCCTTATTGACCTAGGTTCAGAGGATTTCCCATCATACATTCATAACCAGGCTCCCCTTGCCTGGAATGGATGTCCCTCTCCTCAACGACGTCATGGATGATATGGACCTTGGAGGGCCTCTTACTCACGTGATTCATCATGCCTCTATCCGAGTCGATTCTTGCCTACCAAGATCAAGGCTTTGATGGGACAACGGATTTTCACGAACACATACAACTATTCAAAGGGTCTTTTCGTTTTCTCCAGCTAGAGGAGGCCACTCCCTGCTATATGATGGCTCTTTCTAGGGATTGGCCTATGAATAATAAGTTGGACTCCCCTGAGATCACATTTAGTCTTACGGTCACTTCAAAGAGGAAGTCTTGGTCCGTTTTATTGGTTGGATGTATAGCTAACTGCGACCTAGTTAGACCGAAGTGGTCATTTAGAGCTTAGGCAACCTGCTTAGATGTTTGGTAGGTGAAAATGATAGAAATTGGGACTTGATCATAGCTATGGCTGAGTTAGAATGTAATAATTTAGGTAATAGATTCATAAGTATGAGTTCATTTGAGGTTGTGCATGGTTATGAGCCTAAGTACCCCTCCGATCTTATTCCTTTACTGTTGCTTCGAGTTTTTGAGTCTATACAGTTATTCACTGAGCATATTAGACATTTGCATCAAGAGATCAGCAAAAAAAGCCCCAGCAATGAAGCTTATAAGAAGATAGCGGATATTCATAAAAGATTACAGAAATTTTTTGAGAGTGACTGTAATAATTCAGTTGAGATATGAACGATTCTTTAAGTTGTTAAAAAACTACAAGC
This sequence comes from Apostasia ramifera, assembly GCA_019297695.1. NCBI lineage: Eukaryota > Viridiplantae > Streptophyta > Magnoliopsida > Asparagales > Orchidaceae > Apostasia > Apostasia ramifera. The sequence continues at coordinate 172,901 of JAEMOT010002708.1, read as the reverse complement.
TCGTGGGGCAAGTCCATTTAAAATATTAAAGAAGCTTAGGTCAATTACATCTGATTGATTTACCACTAGATTTTGTGTTTAGTGCTACGTTCAACATTTTAGATCTAGTATATTACTTAGAACCAACAGCAATACCTAGTCACCTATTTGAGCCTTCTCCTACCCTTGAGTGTCCACCTTTACGACATCCCACAAAAAAGATCAAATTGATCAAATTCTCGATGATCAAATTATCTCAACTATAAATCAAGGATATCAGAGGTATTTGGTTTAAGTGGAAAGGTTTGCTCACATTAGAGGACTCTTGAATTACCAGAGATGTGCTATAGTAACTGGATCCTGAATTACTAGAGAGGTACTGCAGCAGAGTAGACCCATACTCGACGAAGTCAAGTTCTTCGCACTCGGGGAGAGTTGGTAGGGACACAATGCTATTCGATTGTTGATTTATCCGAAGCAGAGTTTACACTTGATGATCAAGATCTCACCATATGGCATTGACTTGGATGGACGAATGACTAGCGATAGATTTTGGAGCAGACGTGATTGGTGGTAGATTATAAATTTTCATTCAAATTAATTAATTGATTTGAATAAAATCTTCAAAATTTTTGATTGATTTTATTTACTCCTTTTCCTTTTTACTCGCATTTGAAGTGTTTATATTTGCTTTTATTTCAGCATTTATTTTTGCGATTTGAAATTCGAATGTAATACACATGTATAAAGGCATGAACTACTACAGTTTATCTTTAATTTTAGAATGAAATTATTTTAAGTTTAGCTTACATGTTATATCTCGGTGAAGGGAATGATTTGGGCTTTGGGTGAAAATCCCTAAATACTTTAAAGGAATTTAAGATATTTTTTCCAGCTCCTTTCAGCAAAACTCTATTAAGCAAATTCAAAACCTCCAGGTCCACTTGAAAATAGCGACCCTTTGTTATGATTTCCCTCATATTTCTACACCTCTGTGAATTGCCAAGCTGATTATAGCCTTAATTGCACCTGCGGAGAACAACTACCTCCTTCCTTTCCCTTCCCTCGACGACGTCACTCAATTGATTGCCGCCCGCATGTTGGAGTGTGGCTAGTTTGGCGGTCCCGCTAACTTTCGCACTGCTTTCTCATGACTTGTCGCTGATTGATTTTGGCATTGAATTTGCTGTCGACCTTTTCTTCCCCTACACCAGTCAACGATCACCACACTCTCTTCCTCAACACCACATAGTACCTGCCATCGGCTTCACTTACGTGCTACTCCTATTACTGTCGCTGCTACTTTTGATCTTTTGTGCTCATTTGCTAATCGTTCTTTGTCAACGACTTGTGTCAACAACCTTGACATTGCTTCTTCCATCCACGCCACTCCAACTGATCTCGTGTCGATGATTGGTTGCATCACTGTCTCTCCCAGATTCAAGCTCACTGATCGGTTAATCTTCAAACCTAACTGTTATTCCTAATTTTTGTCGGTTAATGGTTGCTTATGAAATCACGAAGGATGTTCTTTTTGCACGCCTATGTGACCTTGACATTGCTATGCGAATCAATTGATGTTGGGTTATATTTATGGTGAAATATCCTAATTTGTGTGTACCCTAACTCTAATTTATTGAATTTGCATTGCCTTAAATCTGGTGACGGGATTATCTACATATTATTCGAACTTATTTTTTGAATGTTTTAAAATTGATTTACTTGCAACATTAGGTTTCTTGATTATTACATAAGTATCTCCGGTATATAATCATTTAATAATTTTATTGTCATCTGCTATTTCATTTACTGATCTCTAAGTAGGTTATTTATGTTCCGCATCACACCTCTTTTAGATTAATATTTCTGAAAGTCACATCTCGATGTTTACTTTTACAACTTATTGCTGCTTAGTATTTGCATAATTTCCACATATTGCAGGGTTCTAGAACCAATATTGTCTGCTTGGGTAATTATTAGAACTTTATTTATATAGAATGCTTGAGAGATTTTCATTTCTTTTTTTTCTGTGCAATCTACTTGTCATGAACATACTGATTTGATTTGCATTTGTGGCTTATCCATTCTTTTATAAAAAGATGGGAGGCTGCACATATTCCAAAAGTGAAGGTTGCCCACCTCAATTTGAGTGAACTCAGTGGCAAGCAAACTCCTTATATGCCCCACATTCCAGATATTGCAGAGTGCCCACCAAATCTCTTGCCTTCAGAAGCTTGGGAGGATACTTTCCTCATTGGATTTTCAAAATTACGAGAGGTAACTAACCACATGGTGTCTTTTCGGTCTGTTTTAATTTTGAATTTCCTGTTCACATAAAGTTGGAGAATTGCTTGTTTCTTTAGTATTACTTATCATTTTCAGGTTCATCTTGACCATTTTGTTGTCAATATACGATGTATTATATATTTTGCATGTATTTCTCGTAAAAGCCTCTTTTTTTCTCATCTTTAGGATATTTCTAAAGAACTGATTACACATATCCTAGTGCGTATTAATTTGATTTTGATCGCACTTTCTAACAATAATATGGAAAATGGTTTATTATCTCTTTTTTTTTGCATTTGACTATTGTTTGTTAAAGATTCTTAACCGCCTCACTTTATGAGGAATGATTTATCTGTGGGCTGCAAGGTTAGAGTATGATGATGTCAAGTGTGATTTCAAGTTGCCATACAAGTTATAGGACCTATACAGTGTTAGGAATGATCTCCATGAACAATGGAAGGCTTTAGGAAGAAAATACAAAGACCTTGAAAATGGGGATCAGTGGTCTATTTTCTCTCTCTTGATTTTTGTGCCTGACAGTTGATTTTTGGCCTGGCTGTTTTCTTTTTGATGGCATTCGAGTGTGATTTCAAGTGACAATCTTAGTTCCAGGACTTGTAGTCTAGGAACGATTTCCATAAAGAATAAAGAATGGAAGACTTTTAGGAAGTCCTAAATGGAGTAAATGCAGAAATCTTGAAATCTAGAAAATGCTTCTTGAGGTATATTTTGTGTCATTTGATTTTGTCTAGTTGGGGGGCCTGGCGGATTATTCTTGCATTGTATGTTTCTTACAGAAATCAATCGGTTGCAAAATCATTTGGCAAGAAACTAATAGTGCAGTTTCAGGCTTCGATTTCAGGATTTTAACCTATGGTTTTTACTACATTTTATGCACGAAATGAACATGGAACCATGCTCAACCATACAAATTAAAATCCATATCATGCAAAATTCACACATAAGCTTGAGATCATAATAGAGAGCTGCCATGACAAAAGATGCAAGCTGTACATAGAAATCACACTTGGAATCTTGTCACTTGCCACCTAGTAAGCAGGTTGTTAGCTACAGATGGGCTTATACAGTAAAAGTTCACCCTAATGGCTCTCTTCCTTGTTCAAGCTTTGTTGGTAGCCAAAGGCTCTGTGCAAACGTATGCCTTAGATTATTATGAAACATTTTCTCATCTCACCAAGATGATCTCAATTAGCTTCTTCTTGTCTCTAGCAACACTTTATTCTTTGTCTCTTTATCAGCTAAACACCAAGAAGGCCTTCTTTTTTGGAGACTTGGTATGGAATAGCCACCAGAGTTTGTTGTTCAGGAAGGGAAGGTGTGCCAACTTCATTGCTCAGCTTATGACCTCAAATAGTCTCCACGAGCATGCTTTAGTAGGTTTAGCCATGTGATTCGATAGTTCGGCTGTACAGGATTTACCGATGTAATTTACCTTGTCGTCTACATTACTTATATTGTTTTGATAGGGGATAATTATGAGAGTATTGCTACCCTAAAAGACACATCTTGCTGATCACTTTGAGACAAAAGATTTAGAAGAGTAAATACTTCCTGGGTGTTTATGTTGTAAGTATATATTGGATCTACTAGTTGAGGCAAGTACGATATAATTTAAGGTAGAGGTTCTCCTATGGATCGTAACACGAAATTATTACTTGACCAAGGTGCTGTCCTTGTGCATCCAAAGAGGTACAAAAGGCTAGTGGGTAAGCGAAACTATTTAACCATTATGACTCTTCCTGATATTGCTTATGCTGTAAACATAGTCAATTAGTTCATGTAAGTACAGAGGAAACCACAATAGGATGCAGTTATGAGAATACTAAGATGTTTGCAAGGAAGCCTAGGAAAATGGATGACCTTCAAAAGCAACAAGCATAGTCAGGTTGAGTGCTATATAAATGCAGATTGGGAAGGATGTCCTGTGTAGGTGATTTACTATTGTATACTATGTTTTCTTCATAGGAGGTAATGTAATATTTTCAAAGAGGAAAAATAGGATGTAGCTTATAGCAGTGCTGAGGCAGAGTACAGAGACACTGCCTTAGCTACTTAAGAGATTTTTTAGGTTGTAATATTTTTGGCTGAGTTATGATTTCTGTAGAAGAATCCTACATCCGGTGCGATAGCAAGTCGGCAATACATATTACTTCCAACTCAATATTTCATAAGAGAACCAAACACATTGAGATATTGCCATTTTGTTCGATTGGAGTTTCAGAAGAACAATGATCTGCATCATGTTCAAATAGGAGAATAGTGTGCTGATATCTCCACCAAACCCCTTTTGGGTTCCAAGGTTAACTACATTTATAACAAGCTAGGCAAGATTGATGTCCATGCCTTAGCTTGAGGGGAGTGGGGGGTGTTAATATGGTATATATTATCTTGTGATGTACATATTAATTGTTAATGGGCCTGGCCCAACTTGCCCACATGCTTTTGTATATGATAATGTATGTGCGAGGAAACCTTAAGGGATTCCTTCATTCTCCCTATTTGTGTTTGTTTCATAAGTCGAAGAAAGTAGCACACTAAACTTGCTCTGATGACAGACGAGTGTGATTTCTGTTATTTGTCTTAGTTCTAGAACCTGTAGTCCACTAGGAATGATCTCCATGAAGTATGAAAGGCTTTAGGAAGTCATAAATGGTGTAAGTTCAAAGATCCTGGATCTGGAAAATGGGGGTTGGTGGCCTGTTTTGTGTGTCAGTTGATTTTTGTGCCTGGCGGTTGATTCTGTGCTTGATGGTTGATTTCCTACACCAATTGATTCTTACAAAAATCTGCTGGTAGCAAAATCAACCAGCAAACAACAACAAATAACACAGTTCCTGACTTTTGATTTTAGGATTCTGACATACGAAATGAACATGGATAGATACTCAAGCATACAAGTTAACGTCCATAACATGCAAAACATTCTGCATCATCTCAGGATCAAAGCCTTTCATGCTATACATTATACTAAACATAGATCCTAACTAGTAACCAGTTCACATGAGAACTAGGAAAAATCATAGAAGGACTACTCTATGCTCCATTAATCCAACAAAGATCTTGCAAACTAGAGGATGAAGAGCATATTTAATCCAAATAAACAAGTTCTCTTTGATGGAATTAGAAATCAACAAGAGAATGCCGTATATTGAAAGGGGGTTACATTAGTAATTTTCAGCTATGGGAATATCAAGAGAAAAAAAGGACAATTAGCCCAAATCTAAGTATATGGTGTGAGGTACCTCCAAACCGTAGTTTTAGCCATGGGACCACATCAAATTAGCTTGGATGCAAGCTAAGTTTGACGTAATTAATATTGAGCATCTTCTCCACTATTGTAGGATTGCCCTTGTCAGGCCTTTAGGTCAGTTTAAATTAAAATTTATAGAAAAATGTGTTTCTATTTCTCATAGGGTAGCATTGAATGTTGAGAGGTTCCAGACATCAGTGGTTCCTCGACATTGATACTCTGACCCTTAACCTACCTCATTTACGCCAACTCTTGTCATAGTGAGGCCTGCTACTGCTCCCAATTCCCATTGTCTGTTACCTCTTCCAAGCAGGACAAGGAAAAGATTGTTGATATGAGCCTTCATGTGACAAGTCTACAAGCCTATTGAGATGCTTTAATGAGATGTATTTTTAATATACCAATGCCTGTGGACATAAAGCCTAATAAATTGAGAAACCCTAATAGTTACCTTCTTTTGTCCCGTGATATGATAAAATAATCACTGTTATTTGTTTATATGACTGTCATATGTTAGAAAAACAAGCAAAATCTACCGACAATTTTAATAAATTTGATAGGCCATGTATGGTAGAGCTTTCTGTATAATAGCTTTATGTGATGAAAGTTGTGACGGAACACTTTCTCATGGCTTGAGCAAAAAGCTATTTTATACTCTAGTATAGTTGTATTGTACAATTAATAGAAACCACTTTATACTATATTATAGTTGTGTTGTGTAGTACTATTGTTTTACCAAATAGTTTTTTCTAGAAAGTAGTATGTGCTTTATATCACAATTGCAATAAAGAGCTTTCCCAAACTGGAACTAAGCCACGGTGAGATGGGCATTTCTCGCATTATAAATAACTAGTCCATATCCCCAGATCCTTATCATTTAGCCAATTCCGCAGGTGCTTTGTCAAATCTAAGGATTATACAGCACCAATATGGTCTTCTTTTTTGAAGAACAAAATATGGTCTTTCGTAGTTAATACAGTTTTGAAAGGTGGACATGTCAGGAGCTTCAGCGATCTGCTTTGCTAGCTAGCATTTTTTATGTGCTGAAGTGATATTCCAGGTTTATTTGATCTTACGCTGTTAATTTTGCCTTATAACAAAATAACGCCTGTATGTTTGCGCTCAGCCCCTTATTTCTATGCAAAGTGGATAATTTTTTAAATATAATAATGAATAAATTCCCTTGAATTTGTCATATGTTCATTCCCATTTCTAGTAATTCAACTTGAGTAAAGTTGTTGACACCTGGATTCAGTATTGAATCTCAGTCGTACACATGATATCTAAAGACTTTTACTCTTTACCATCAGGCATGATGTTTTATTCATCGGTTACGATGTTTTATTAAATCATGCTTTGCTTCTGCAGATCCGTAACATCGACCACAATGTTTGGCTATCCACTTTCTTTCAGTAACATCGGCCACGATGTTTGGCTGTCCGCAGTTAGCTTCAAGTAATTTCGGCCACGAGGTTGCTTCATCCACAAATGTCGCTGCTCCGTAGCCTGATGATTGCCACGTCAGCACGATTCTCACTAAGTGCAAATTTCCGCCAGTCAGACAGACCGAAGACCTGCGTGCCTTTACCACTATCGATGGTTTTCCTGGAGCCGGCAATGGTGGGGCCGATGGTATGGAGCCGACAGTTATGAAATTTCAGCTCGAAAAACCCGCTGAAATCAACTATAGACCACCTATAAAATACCTCTGGGTGGAGCTCCAGAAGCAGGGAAGCAAACTTACAACCAAGCTTATGATCATCAAGGAGGATCAAGCTAACAATTATCAAGGACGGAGCTTGTATTCTTTTTCTTTTTTCTTCTTGTATTGGTTCTTTGACCAAACCTTTTTCAGCACTAGTGAAACACTTTTTCTCTGACTCCGGTGGACGTAGGGGAAGCTATCCTTGAACCACTTTACATCCTTCTGTGTTTTTTTGGATGATTCTTGGCTTCTCTTCTGTTCCAGCGATCTGGGTTAAAAATGTGTACCGCTAATTCTTAGGACTCCCGTCTCTTTCTGTTAACATTTTTTTGTGCTTTCATTAAGGCAGAGAAGATAGTAGGTAGAGCGCGCAAGATCAAGTCACTGGCCCGGAATGCTCGAGTCGCTGCAGAGCCTTCTGTTAGGACTGCTGGAGATGAAGGCTCGACATCTGCCTCCAGGCGTCACGCCAGATCAACTTCTTCATCAAGAAGCACCAGGATGATAGAATTGCATGAGATGCTGGCAAATCACCAATCGTCACTGGACTCACCGCTCAACAAGCTGGAGTCCTTCAACGGACTCAGGCAGTCAATGCTGTTGCTGACCCAATTTGCCCACCGATTGCGGCGGCTCCTGCCCCCAATCTGCTGGCTACGGCAATTCCTGCTCCACCTCAGCCAGTGCTGCCCAGGGGCCATATATGCTCTTATGAGCACCTGAAGTGGGAATTGGTCGCCTGCTTCATTGGGTGAACATGCATGGTGGTCTCCAGCATGGTGCTTGCCAACATTAAGCAGGGGGAAGCGAAAGCCCGCGGGATTATACCAACCATTTCTTTTCTGCTGCGGCAGAAGCTGAAGACGTTGACCCTACCGTCAATATGCACAACTACCATAGGGGATTGAGGAATCCTGAGTTTTACAAGTCTCTGCAACTTGTAAAACTCAGGAGTTATCCTGAGTTTGTGGCTAGAGCCGGCCAATTTGTGCTCCTGGAGGACACAGAAGGTGCCCCGCCTGATGTTACTAAGCCCAAAACTAAAGGAGGAAAGAAAATGAAACATCGGGGCGACGAAACATCAGGCTCGAGGGAGCAAAGGAATGACAACCGTAACAGAGGCAACCAGAGGCCTCATCGGTCCTACGAACGAAAGCACCTCTTCTCTAAGCTGCTCACTCACTGAAGGCTATACGGTGGCTGTCAAGCAAGAATGGGTTCGCCCATCAAAACCCAAACCAGTGCCTCCCGCTAGGACAGATCCTGACAATTATTGTGAGTTCAATGACATCTACGAGCACAGGCTCCATAAATGCCGCACTCTCAAGGCCTTGCTTGACAAACTAGCTGATCAGGGCAAGTTGGAAGAATTCCTGCTCATGACGCGCGCCCCTGACCTTGGTTGGAGGGAAAGGTCCCACGAAGGTGTCTTAGAGACCACAGCACAAACTTCCACTGGTGCCCCTAGTTTGGATCCTCCAAGCCGGACATATGCCCCGGTCGCCAGAACTATCAACGCAATCTTTAACGTTGATCCTACTACTGCTCACCGCCAGATTGCCTAAGTTGGCAGTGTATCCCAATAAGTCTTTACTTCTATCCCACTCACCTTCTTTGAAGATATCCCCAGTAGTGACAATTCTTACAATGACCCCATAGTGGTCACTACTTGAATCGCCGACTCCTTCAGATGCCTTTAAGGAGACAGACCTCCTCCATAAAGGCCTTACTCTTCTGGGCTTTTCTAAAGAGAGGGCTCAGCCCATGGGATTCATTTCACTACCTGTGGCTTCCTACGCGACAACGGGTATGCTATGAATATGGTGAACTTTGCGTTCATCAGAGCTAAGTCTGGCTACACGCAGTGGCATCGTCACCATTAGGGGAGACTCAAGACAGGCTCTCCGATGTTTCCAGATTGCCACTCAGCTCATAGTTGATCAATTGGATTCTAGAGGGACCTAGCCTGTCACTCTCCAAGAGGGGTCATTAATGTAACTCTATGGAGAGAAGATTCTTCCAAACTTGTATCTATATCCTCTTCTATGAATAACAAGCAACGGACAGAGATCATTGTTTTGCTTTTTGAGTAAATCGATTTTTTTGTATGGTCTCCTGAAGACATAACAGGTATTGACAAAACTGTAAGTGAGCATTACTTGAATGTATCTGCTAATGCAACTCTTGTAAAGCAAAATAAAAGAATCATGGTAGGAGTGAGATACATTGCCATTAAAGAAGTAAACAAATTATTGAAGGCCAAATACATTCGGGAAGTAAAATATTCAGAGTGGCTTACAAATGTAATGGTGGTGAAAAAGCCCAATGGAAATGGAGGATGTGTGTGAATTTTCTCACACTCAATCAAGCCTGCTTAAAGGACCAATATCCTCTGTCGTGTATCGATGTTATGGTGGATTGCACTGCTGGGCTCCATGTGATGAGCTTTCTGGATGCTTTCTCTAGATATTATCAGATAAAAATAGCTGAAGGTGATGAGAAGAATACTGCTTTCATTACCGACTTCGGAACCTTTTGCTATGATGTTATGCCCTTTGATTTGAAGAATGCTGGCACAACTTACCAACGTATATATAATATTCAAAAATCGAAGGGGAAGAAATCTTGAAGCCTATGTAGATTCTAGTAAAAAGTATAAGCATGGAAGATCATCTAGCTAATCTCAAAGAGATGTTTGACACTCTCCGCAGGTATAAGCTTAAACTTAATCATGCTAAATGTACTTTTGCTGCTGTTTCAGGTAAGTTCTAGGGGTATCTAATATTGGCCCAAGGTATTCATGCCAATCCTAGTAAAATCTCAATGATACTTAATGTCATCTCCAAAATCATTAAAGGAGATTCAAAGATTGGCAGGTCGAGTTACTAGTCTGGGAAGATTCATCTCAAGACTGGTGATCGATGTTTGCCATTCTTCCAATATTTGCGTAATGGCAAGAAGGCATAATGGACTTCTAAATGTGAAGAGACCTTTGTACAGCTAAAAAAATACCTTATAACTGCACCAGTCTTAACAGCTCCAGAAGTGGGGGATATCTTATCTTTATACCTTAGAGTTTTTGATACAACAATCTCTGCAGTTTTGGTTAGAGAGGATAAGGGGATTCGACATCTAATATTTTATGTCAATCATGTGCTATTGGAGACTGAAGCTCAATATCCTGTGCTGAAGAAGCTGGTCTTTGCTCTTCTTATGGCTGCCAGGAAGTTGCGATCATATTTTCAAACTTACACCATCCAAGTTGTCACTGATCAACTACTTCTTAATATACTACAGACTCCTGAGGCCTCAACGAGATTATTGAAGCGATCCATTGAACTTGGTGAATTCGATATTAAATATGCTGCAAGAACAACTAACGAGGTGCAAGCCCTAGCTAATTTTGTGGTAGAACTCAGTACCTCAGAGCCTGTGCCAACAGAGAAGAAAGTTATGCCTTGGTCTCTGCACGATGGTGCTTCTGTGCAACAATTTCAAGAAGCTGGCATTCTTTTAACCAGCCCATCCGGTGTTGCCTTATATTGATCTGTAACTCTTCAGTTTAAGGTTACTAATAACCAAGCTGAATATGAAGCTCTCATTATCAGCCTAGAGTTCGCTTGTGGGTTGGGCATGCAACATATTCAAGTATTTAGTGACTCAGCTGATAGTTAATCAGGTCAATCGCATATATGAGTCAAGAGACAATGTTTTGAAAAAGTACTTAGCCAAGGTTCATCTCTTAATCTCTCAGTTCATGGAGTTCTCTCTATCTCATGTCCCTAGAGAAGAAAACAGATGGTTGATCATCTTGCAAAGAAAGGATCTCTTGATTTTCATCAGCATCAGATATCTGACAAGCCAAGTTATGAACTGGCAGAGATACAATGTACTGACCAAACATCGTGCTGGATGGATAGAATCAACTACCTGAAGAATGGTGTCCAGCCTAACAACCAAATGGAGGCAAAGAAGCTAAGTGCTTGAGTGCGCCAACTATGTCCTCCTCGACGATTAGTTGTACAGAAGATCATATGCTAAACCCCTCACGAAGTGCTTGAGACCGGAGGAGGCAACAGAGGTCATGAAGTCCATTCATCAAGGAGAATGCAAAACTCATGCTCGTGGATGAAGTTTGGTTATGCGCATTCTTTGTCAAGGATTTTTCTAGCCTAACATTTATTGAAAATGCCCACAATGTCAATATTATGCAGATCTATACTGGCAACTAGCAGGTTTCCTCAAATTCATCAACTCTTCTTGGCCCTTTGCAGTTTAGGGGCTGGAGTTTTTGGGCCTAATGCCTCTTGTTGTATGAAGCTACAGGTGCGTCTTACTCGCTATTGATTATTTTACGAAGTGGATTGAGGCTAAACCCATGGCCCAACCTACTGCTTAGCATGTAGAAGATTTTCTATGGGCTAATATTTTATACAGATATTGTATTCCTATGACCATTATCACCGATAATGATACTCCCTTTGCCAATCAAAGGATTTGTGATTTTTGTGGGAAATACTAAATTAATCTCAAACATGCATCTATATGGCATCCACGTACTAATGGTCAAGCTGAGGCAGTTAATAAGAACATTCTTAATATCCTAAAGAAGCATCTAGATGGAGCTAAAACTCACTAGCCTGATGAACTTCCAGGTGCTCTATGGGATTATAATACCGCTCCCTCAAAGGTTACTCAAGAATCCCCTTTCTCTCTTGCGTTCGGGATGGAGGCTGTTATACTGGTTGAGCTAGAGCACTTCTCTCCCAGAGTAGAAGGTGCGGCAAACTTCGATCTCGATGCTTTGAAAGCATGGATGAAAGAAAATGATGATTCAAGGCGTCTTGATCTAGATTTTCTGGGGCAAAGAAGACAACAGTACTGAAACTCATAGAACATAAGCATCGAGTTGAGCGATATTTTAAGGTGGTCTTGTCCTCAAGCGGCGAGAGATGGCAGGCAACAACCTTGGAGTTTCAAAGCTTGAGCCAAACTGGGACGGTCCATATATCGTTCGTGAAGTTGTCGGACCTAATGCATACTATCTAATGGATCCTAATGGCATTCAAATTTCAAGGACATGGAGTGAAGATGATCTTAAAAGGTTCTATGCCTAAATCGATCATCCTGCAGACTCAGGGCATTCTTGATAAAGCTTTACTGGGGACTTCATTCTTCATTGGTCCTCTGGAAATCATTGGTCTTCTAGAATTCGTTGGTCTTCTGGAATTCATTGGTCTTTTGGAATTCACTGGTCTTCTATGATGAAGGAGATTGGGCTGCACAGCTATCCGTTCCTTTGCCTTCTCCTAAGTGCAGATCCTGAAACAACGGACAGGTGTCGAAGTCTCTTAACCTCTCGATATATCATTCACGTTGTTTCGTAATATCGATAATGTTAGTAGGTCATTTACTTTAATTAGGTTTTGTACTATCGTTCACGATGTTTCATAACATCAAAATCGAAGTTATTTACTTTAATCAAAGTTCAGCCTACCATCATCTACGATGCTAGGTTCGCTCTTTTTTCTTTCACGATTCTCTGCTCTTCTGGTTGAGGAAATGCTATTGTTCCCTCCAGAACCTCTAGAACTAGAATTGCAGGCTCTTGTCTCGACGACGGTTCACCTTCTGAAGACAAGACACCCTCTCTCCTCTCATTGATTGCTTTTTTCCTGCTGAACAATAATGTTAGGCTAGCCCAATTTTTTTAATCAGTCATTGCGCTAACTTGCTCCTTCCCTCTTGTTTTTGCGGAATGAAGGGAATCAAGATGAGCATAATGCAGATTGGTAGGGCGATGCCTTGAATTCCATTTTTGTGGCCTCAAGTAATGCACTCATCCACATGATCATTGATGCATGCCTGGGCCCATATAAATGTTAGCACCCTAATTATGCTTTGCTTCTACAGATCCCTAACATTAACCACGATGTTTGGCTATCCACCTTCCTTCAGTAACATCGACTATGATGTTTGGCCGTCCTCAGCTAGCTTTCAGTAATATCGGCCACGAAGTTGTTCATTCACAACTGTGCTGCCCTATTGCCTGATGACTGTCACGTTAGCACGATTCTCACTGAGTGCAGATTTCCGCCAGTCACACAGACCGAAGACCCACGTGCCTTTATCGACGGTTTTCCTGGAGCCGGCAATGGTGGGGCCAACGGTATGGAGCCGACAATTTTGAAATTCCAGCCCGGAAAACCCGCTGAACTCCACTATAGACCACCTATAAAATACCTTTGGGTGGAGCTCCAGAAGCAGGGAAGCAGACTTACAACTAAGCTTACGATCATCAAGGAGGATCAAGCTAACAATCATCAAGGACGAAGCTTGTATTCTTTTTCTTTTTTCTTCTTGTAGTGGTCCTCCAACCAAACCTTTCTCAGCACTAGTGAAATTCTTTTTCTCTGACTCGGGTGAACGTAGGGGAAGCTATCCCTGAACTACCTTATATCTTTGTGTGTTTTTCTGGATAATTCTTGGCTCCTCCTCTAAGCCAGCGCTCTAGGCTAGAAACGTTGTGTGCCGTTAATTGTCAGGACTCCCATCTCTCTCCTTCAACAAAAGTAAAACCTATCCCTTCTAATTTTAAATCATCATTATTGTTACTGTATTCCTTTTATATAAATCTGTAGGATGGTGGTCTATTGTAGGAGGTAGGCCATTCCTATTGCAAAAGGACCATGATTACACTAATTCTGTTGCATGCTTCATTTCAGATGTTCTAGATCGACGCCCATTTTCTGGTGCACAGCAACTTTTCCTGTGCTATATCCTCAGTAGATTTTTTGCCTTGTCCTGTGGTTAATGCTCTGCATTCCTTCAGTCTCTATGAGCTCAATGGTCCATGGCATCAATTTACTTGTTTCTGACTAATCCCCTCACCAGAGAGTAAAGAGGTTAATAAAACAAAACTAGTTAAATAACGAATTTTTTGAGGATAGAAGCTATTAAGAATTAAAAAAATTATAGGAAAATACGTATACTTGACGAAATCTGAATATTAGTTTATTTGAAAGAGAAACAAGAATAACTGCCGAAGAGGAGCTATATTAACAATATTAAGATAGGAACTGCTGAAGAGGAGGCTATGTGAACAAGATCAATAAAGGATTCAGTCTTGATGCTTAGGTTTGCTTCTTTCTTCACACTGGCATTTCATCAGAATCAAGTCGCCATCATTCTATGATGATTAATCAACGATAAGGGGACCACAATCCACTATATCTTTGTTATCATTACCTTCTAGAGCCATAGGAACTGTTAAGCTCCTCATAATATGCGAAAAGGATAGATAAGCCACTCAAACAAAGACGTTGCTCTTTGAAATTATGAACTTGGATTCCTCTTTATCCTGCTAATTACTTTTTTCATTAGAATTTTGGAGATTGCAACTTTCTGCATTTTAAGTATTCAAGTACGTATACTTTTGCAGGCATTTTCTGTGTATGAGCATTCTAACAACCTGTCGCCTCAAAAGCTTTCTGAATGCAAGCACAGGCCAAAGGGTGATCCAACGCTGACTTTTTTCCTAAGCATTGATGTCATGTCCCGAGCTTCGATGCTTCGAAATGCCATACACTCGTTCGAGACTTCGAGCAGCCTCTCTAGAGACAAGTGTTTATGGCTGTATGCTCTCTGTGCAACCGTTGACGTTCCTTTGGATGCTGCTACCTGTGCTTCCCTGAGGTGCCTGCTCCGCAAATGCTCGAGCCTCATAGCTGCAAAATCTGTGTTGGATGATGAGGTTGCGATGCTCAGCATTCTGATTGCAATTGCAGGGAAATATTTTGGACAATCTGGGAACCAATAAGGCTACGCTTATACAGAATCATCATTTTCTTTTATGATTTTTGTATTTTTGGTTTCTTAATATCATATAGCATGATCATAGAAAGAAGGATGTTGGCTTTAGGGGTTTACCCTTTGAGAAAAAAATTCATCAGATTTTATTTCGTGCAAGAATTGTTGAACTTTATCCAGCATATGTCCAAAGTTGTTCAAGAATTTTATACAGATAAGTTTTTAATTCATTGTAAATGTAGATGATATTATCCTTCACTATCTCCCTGAAAAAAATGTAATATCTTGATTAGTTATGTTATTTAAATTAATAAATTACAAAGAGAAATTATATTGTAAGTTTAATTAATTTAAGTGTTATGTGAACTCAAAATTTATGGAAAAAATTGTATGAAACAATTGAGAATGCAAACATGTGTCAAAAGGCATGGCAAAACTGACGTTCGTGAAAATTAACCTATTTCATATTATATGAAATTACATATCACATATCAATTTTTCAACATTTCATACGACTTGTTATGGAGACTTTCGTCTATGAGGCTAATGATCAAAATATTCATAGGATAACATTCTCAACATTCTCATCATTCAAATAATCTCAACCTTATCTGAAATTAAAAAAAAAATTACAAATCACATATCATTTTGGAATATAACATTAAAAAATTTGCTTTATGGATTCACTAATCTTAGAGGAATGCTATTCTCGTCTATCAATTAAAAGAAGGGGATTCACATTACCTTCAAATAATAGTTAAGCAATTAATAGTTAGTGCAGCATTAAGCAGATAAAAAGGAATATGTGCAATCATCTCCAATAAAAAAAAAAAGAGCACCGATGCCGGGAAGCAGACGAAATCCTTGACAAATATTTGGATCACCATTTTGGTAGAAGACAGCGATGAGAAGAAGCATAAGCTACAGAAGTATGATTCAACCTTTACAAACGCTACCTGTTTCTCTTTGTCAACTAATTTAAGTCTGTATCGAAGCATCAAGTTTACCTCGAATATAATACCAACAAGAATGAAAATGGTAAACAGTTGACAAATGATTCCTGTATACACTTGTAAATTACAACCTGTCAGACAAGCCTGGCTTTATACATGCAAATATATGCCATGTGCCAATCACCTGTTCAAGAACAAAGCAACCTTATATTCGTAAGTTTTTTGTATATTCATGGTAGATCAACAACCACATAGCTGCCTAATGACCAGCCATATATATCCTTTTTTCATTAACTATTTTAGCTTATCTAAAGTGGGAATTTTAAGCTGACATAAGTTTCTGGGATTAAATATAGAATAATGAAAGTTTCAAAAATTAGTGAATGAAGTTGTTTTGAAAGAAAGTAAATTTGAGCTTAATTTTATAGGCAGAAAATTGTTTACAAGATGGTGAACATGTGGGCCTATGTGAATAATTAACCGGCAAGAACCTGTCCCAGATATTTGGGTTTGGGTAAAACAAAAATATTATTCGATCTTTTTAAGGTCCCTACTCACCTCGATGGTTATGCCATGATGTCCCTTGAAGCATATCCGCGATGGATGGGCTCCTGTAACCATCCATGCCATATTCGTTTGCCGAAATAGAATTTCTTTCTAAAAGAGGTGGAATATTTAATTTCACAAAAACGTCTTTTTTTTCTCACGAGGTATAACTAGCTATTCTTATATTCTCTGTTACGAAATCGACCATGGATCAATACCCCTTTCCTTCGATTTGGAAGTCTCGAATACACCCGGGACTGAAAAAGAAGAATGGAAATCTTGTGAAGAATGTGGAGTGGAATTTGTTGATTCTCGGGTACGAAGGTACAAAATGGGATACATCAAACTCGCATGTCCAGTGACTCATGTGTGGTGTTTGAAACGACTTCCTAGTTATATTGTGAATCTTTTAGATAAGCCTCTTAGAGAATTAGAGGGCCTAGTATATTGCGATGTGTGATTTGATCAAAATTTGCATTTTACAGATTCAGACTGAGAAACTGTCATCCCATTCAATCTGATTGGGATACCCTCGGCTTTGACATGTGTCTTGGGAGGAGGAGCATGAAGCTCAGTCTCAGGTTTATTGGTTTTATAATGAAAAGTATAAGGTTTTGTCACTTCTCCAACTACCTCTCCATTGGGTAGAATTTTATTTGCCCAAGCCCTGATTTGTTGAAGGGAAACTGGTCCAATTCGAAGTTGTTGATGTTTATATTGATCGATCATAGAATAGAAATTTTGATTCATTAAGATCAAGCTTCCTTCCTATTTATCTGGAAGTTTTTTTCAGATACAAGGAAATGATTCAGTTCCAGGGCCAAAGATCGTAGTTCTGAAACGAGCAATCAAAAAGATTCTGGAGCATCCTCTAGGTTAGGTATTGTTCCTCCAATAATTGTAGCACCTAGTGCTTCTTGACGAGCTCTAATATGATCAGATTTACAAGTAAGCATCTCTTGTAAAATATGAGCAACACCAAATCCCTCTAGAGCTCAAACTTCCATTTCTCCTACTCGTTGTCCCCCTTGTTTGGCCTTCCCTTGAAGGGGTTGTTGTATAACAAGTGCATAATGCCCATTGGAACGTCCATGGATTTTATCATCAACTTGATGAATTAATTTCAGGATATAGGACTTTCCTATTAGAACAGGTTGTTCAAAAGGATCCCCTGTTCTTCCATCAAATATTCTACTTTTTCCCGGGTATTCGGGTTCAAATACCCATGGATTTTTTGTTTGCTTACTGGCTTCATATAATTCAGAAAACACTAGTTTTCTTGAAGCCTCTTGCTCATATCTCTCATCAAAGAATGCTATTCTATATTGTTTCTTTAGCAGATCCCCCGCTAACCCGAGCGAACATTCAAATATCTGCCCCACATTCATTCGTGAGGGTACTCCTAATGGGTTGAATACCATATCAACGGGCGTTCCATCTTGCAAATAAGGCATATCTTGTCTAGACAAAATCTTAGAAATTATACCTTTATTCCCATGCCTTCCAGTTACTTTATCACCCACTTTGATTTCATGCTTTTGTGAAATATAAACACGAATCATTTCTTGATTATAATTGGAACTCCCCATCCTATGGATCCATCTCACATCAATAACTCTACCTCTTCCACCTATAGGTAGTCTTAGAGAAGTTTCTTTTGCAGTGGATACTAGAATGCCAAGTATAGCTCGTAATAATCTATCTTCTGGGGCATATCACGATTCATTTGCTGTCTGAGGTGTTAATTTACCTACTAATATATCACCTATTTCTATCCAAGATCCCAGCATCACAATTCCATTTCTATCTAAATTTCGGAGTAAATGAGCCTCTAAATGTGGGATCTCCTTAGTGATTCTTTAAGAACCTTGACTTGTTACATGAGTCTGAGTTTCACATTTTCGAATGTGAAAGAAGTATAAATATCTTCATATACCAGACGTTCGCTAATTAGTACTGCGTCTTCAAAATTGTAACATTCCCATGGCATATAAGCTACTAATACATTTTTTCCTAAAGCGAGTTCCCCACCGGCTGTAGCCGCACCGCTCGCTATAATTTGTCCCTTTTTAATGTATTTATCCCACCGCATCTGAGTTTTTTGATGCATACAAGTATTTTTGTTGGAACGTCGATACATAACTAATGAAATGCTTAAAGTATCCCCACTACTTGATAAAATGATCTTGTGAGTACCAGTGGAAATGATTTTTCCCTTGCGTTCGACTATAGCTGGAATCCCCGAATCTAAAGCCGTTTGGCTTTCCAACCCAATTCCAACAATGCATTTCTCGGACCGAGAAAGCGGAACTGCTTGGTGCTGCATATTCGAACTCATTAAAGCCCAATTCGCATCATTATGCTCGATAAAAGGGATGGGGGAAGCTCCAATAGAAAAATATTGGAAGGGAAAGATGCTTCTAAGATGAATCTCTTCCCATGCAATAGTCAGGAATTCTTGACGATATCGAGCTGGAACAACCTGTTCTTCTTGAATACTCCGTTTCAAAGCCAAAGAATTTCCTGCTGCTACCATATAATATTCATCTTTATTTGGATTCATGTAGCCGACCCCACCTAGCCGACCCCACCTAGTGGGATTAAGGCTTGGTTGTTGTTGTTGTTGTTGTTGTTGTTATCGGTTTCAAGTAATATTTTGAACAGTGTTTTCAACTAGTCAGGTTTGATATGTGCAATTTCAGATCGAGTAAGGTTTTAGTTTGACCCAAATATCACTATTACAATTATTTTAAACCACAACTAGGTATAATTGGCAGAGTGATACAGAACAGAGTTGTGTTGGGTTCAATCAAGCTATTTGGTCAAGTAAAACTCTAATAAAACCTAAAACATTTTTGCACCCCAATAAATCTAAAGGGCGTATGAGTGAAATAAGCACAGGCATAAGCTATCCACAGTAGAACTTCAATTGGGTTTGAACTAACCTTCAGACTTCTTTAAAGCAGCATAGTAAAAAGCTATGGGGAAAATTGTTTTATTTGGAGCAAATTCCAAAGACCACCAAAACGATTCTTTTTAACTTCACGTTACTCATTGATTACTAGTCTTCTTTTTATTAGTTTTTTTTTTTTGAAAACTTTTTTTTAATTAGTTTTACTATATTTGTCAGTATTAATGACACATCCCAGCCCCAAGTGATGCTAGAATCACTCAAGCATTTTATTAATCTTATGTTAATTGATAGTCACATGCTCCCTCTAATATATTCATTTCATATTGTATCATTTTTAAACTAAAGCATCTCAACATTCTCAATCCTATGACACCAAAATTTGTTAATTAATGCTTCCAATATTTCATGATTCATATGAATACAACATTAGCCATATTATTGTTTTGAAAATTTCTTTGAATCTCATGAAGTATTTTTTAGCACACAATACTACAGACACACATTAAAATTGAATGATCTAAGGGGGCACTTGGTTCAACATTATCTTGATGCTGTCATATTATCTAGAGAATAACTGTTTAGTTTAACAAAATCGTTAAATAAAACCTTCTAAAATTTATAGAATTGTAAATAAAAACATAAATAATTCATATGTCATGAGAATCTTAAAATTTTCAGACATTAAGAAAAAGACTCAGATATCTTGAACAAAATTTTGTAGTAAATTAAAAAAGAAAAACAGCAGCTCCAATGAATCTTACACATGGCAAGTAGGCAATCCCTTGGAGTCAACAGAAAAACTACTAGTTTAAATTTAAAAATGAATCAAAGGATTTTTCATTAACCGTTTTTATAATCATAAACCATTAGAAATATAGTTATGAGTCATTCTGAAAATGTTGCTCACAACAGTAACTAATCTCTCCCATGTTTGCTAATTGCATTTTAAAACAGATTTGCTAATATAACTTGTAATCAATTAAGTAGAAAAACTAAGACAAGATTTACAAGGAAATTTGTTATCCAAGTTTAACACAGAAGACAAGCTAAAGAGAGCCGAGTTCTAAATATATAAAAGATCACCAAGAAGAAGTGAAATGATAATAAATTTCTTTTACCCATATTTTTTTTCCTTTCAAACTATAAAGCATTTTCATTCTTAAATTTCAAGTTTAATTTGGTGTATGTTGAATTGCATAAGGAACACTGCCGAAGAACTAATACATGTAAATCCAACAAATTAAATTTGGTCAAATATTACGGCATTTGCTCCCAATCAGGTCCAGAGACATTTTTCCATGAAAATGAGCTTTCAAACTAGCTTTCTATTTTCCAATTCAGTTTGTTCTCTTCTTTTTTGATAGTTTACCGCACAATCATTTGAGAGTGGAAGCTAAGCATCTCTACACATATTGAAGGAATAAAAGAATATTAATACACCATTTGATTAACCATGTTTTCTCGTTGCCCTTGTTAAACGAAATTACATCCTTTCAAATGTCATCATTTTGTTTCAGTTTATTGGAAGTGGTAGATGGTAGTTTAGACATTTTTCATCCTCAAATTTCATATTTTAAAACATAAACAACAAACTCATACAAACTCATAATCTCTGCATTTGGAGCCCATTGCAAAGCCAAAAACTGACCTTAAGCTGCCAAATTAATGTTGAAAAAATGCTTTTGTGACCCGACTGAATGAATTCTTTTTTTTTTTTTTGAAAAACCAATTGACTGAATTCATATTCTGAGAAAAACTTGCAATGAGTTCAAGATCTATGGAGTCGATGTGACTTACAATTATTATATATCAAATATATTCTACTATAACCACATTTATCTCATAACATGGATTTACTTCTAACTACTTTTGACTCTATACCAACATATAACTGCTTTTTTTCCCTTAATCAAAATCCAACACTAGGAAAAATCAAGATACAGGTCAAAATATGATAAAAAAAGAAACACATGCTCATACCTCCACCAGAAAGCTTCGTTATATCTTCTTCCTTTTGAGAAATAGGGTTGCCATCATCAAATTGGATCCATTTACCTAAATTTTGCACCAAGATCTTCAACAATAAAAAAATTTAATTCAAAAAGCAAATTTCAAGTGCATGCTATTTGCTTGCAGGACTAACCATTTGCTTGTTTCACCCATGCAACATAATGACCGGAGTCAGCACTCCTTCCCTTGTGTGTTAATACAGCAACAAGATCATAGATTCCAGTTATTTGTGATTTCTCCTCATCTGAGGCTAATGCAAGTAAAGAGAATGGTCAAGAGATCAAGTGCTTACAAGTTCAAACTTACCCTCACCTAGAGTTGCTTTGTTTTTCTATTAACTTGTGTAAGATGAAAATGACAATAAATTGTTTTATCAGTAATAAATGATGCAGTACTATATGACAGAAAATTTGCTCTTTGCATAACAAATAATTACTTCGCTTGAATTGAATTAAAGCATGGCGTAAATGATCATATAAAAGGGTTGCTATAGATATTAGAACCATTAATAGAGAGTAAGTTATCACAATGTTTGCTTTTTCTAAATGGGACATAGTTACTTCACTGTCATTGGATTAAAGCTAAGCTTAAGTGCCCATATGGAAATGGGTTGCTATAGATACACTCAATAGGGGAGGGAACAAGTACTCATAAAACGTACTAAAACAATCAATCAAAAAAAAAAAACCCTAAAACAAACATTAGCACTAGCCCTGTTTACTAGAGATCCCATTTCAAGTGATATGAAACTGCAACATTGCATCAAGCATTAACATATATTTATGCCATTTCATCTCCCTCCAACAAAAAGTTTATACATATGCTTGTGGTGAGAGGCATGCTATTTATTTTCCTCCAAAATATTTAGTCTAAAAAGTATGAGGACAAACTTTCTTTAAGTCATTAGAGACCATACAAGTTAGTTTATTATAATCAAATGCAAATATCAAAAGAGAATCATCACATAAAGGGAATAATGGTGAACATGGAGCTTGTTATGCTCAGATTTGTTAGAAAAGCGCCAAAGTTGGATGAATTGAGTCAGCATACAGTTGGTATAGTTGATCAAGCCCATTCTATTCTTATACTTTTTGTTTGGATCAGGTATAGATCAGGTTTAAGTCGAGTCAGTTTAATTATAACTAATCGATCCTATTTGACTAAGGGGCATTTTGATTTAATATTATCTTAGTGTTATGTCACGAGATCTAGATATTATCTTTCGAGTAATAAATTTATAATTTTTTAGAAGGTTATCTACACATATCATTAAACCAAATATCTGTTTGATCTATATAACATAATATAACACCAAGATAACCTTGAATCAAATGCCCCTTAAACCAATTTATTTCAATTGGAATGCTATTTACTTATCTGTTTAATACCAAATAATCTAATTAGAGTTGTGGCATTGGATACCTTCCTATTTATATAGCTAGAATCTGTAAAAGTAAAATACTCTAGTGACTAAAATAAAAAATACCCTTTCTACTTAATGGAATTGAATTTTGATTCATGAGACTGAATTGACATTCAATTCTAAAAGGAAAGAGAGGTTTTGGGGTGAAAATCTTGAAACCCCTAATTTTGTTTTACTATTTCAAAAATTTAGGAATTTTTGCCCAAATTGTCAAGTTGCCATCACAGTCGTCTGACTTAATTCAATTGCAATATAGCTTATGGAAAGAATTGATTTTTATGGATTGAAGCCCTAGTTTACTGGTCCTACACAAGTTCCCTTCTCATGAAAATGAAAACTGTAATTACGAAAACATATATCACTAAATTCTTCACAAGAAAGAATGGCACACACCCTTCTCATCTCTTGAGGTACAACTGGTCTGATCAATTGCACCACCTATATATTTTTATATGCACATGCGTGAGAGCATGTGTGCCCATCACAGTACATATTGATATAACTATAACCTCCTATACATAATTCCATTGAAATAAAAGAAATAAAAATGAAAGCATAAACATCACTCAAACTAAAGGAAACATAAAAGAATATATTAATGTCATCGAGAACATTGATAATGGAGTACTAACCTATATGTAGACTACTTACAAAAATTCAAAAGCCTTTTTTATTACAATTTGGTTATACCCAAGTTCTACTTAAAACCTTACATTTCACTTTCACGAAAAATGAATTGACTTTTAGCATTCATTGTCAGGTTATTTGAAGCATGCTTTTTCTGAGATGAGTAGATGACCTATACAATTTTAAAGAAAGAAATGTGAATGAAGTGAGATAAGATGAGACAATAGTTACATAATGTGAGAACTTCAAATATACTAT
Source organism: Apostasia ramifera (assembly GCA_019297695.1). Taxonomy (NCBI): domain Eukaryota; kingdom Viridiplantae; phylum Streptophyta; class Magnoliopsida; order Asparagales; family Orchidaceae; genus Apostasia; species Apostasia ramifera. Next base: position 149,120 of record JAEMOT010002708.1, on the reverse strand, counting down.
CTTTATCATTTGTTACTGGAAAAGGAGAATGTAATAAAATCATGATGTGTAAAATGAATAAGTGCAAGAAGTTACATGCAATAGGAAGATACCTAAGAAGTTAAATGAACTATGCAAAATCATGGTGAAAGAAGTTTACTCAAGTGAAAAAACAAGACAATGTAGTTGAGATGGAGTTGCTCAAAAATATGAGTGGTCATACTAAAGTGGATTGCATTAGTAACCAAGGAGAGAGGGCGCATGGCACCTAAGAGGATAAGATGAAGAAGAGACTTTTAATGTGGTCTGCTCATACCTACAGCCCGTACATAAATTGTGTCTTAAGCAACATAATGTTAGTGTTTCAAGTCATTGTGTCAAAAAGTCATTGCACAAGATCCTGAATTATTTGTGATCACAAAGAGCATTGCCTTAAGCTAAATAGAAACATAAATCGACATAATCGAGCACACATATGAAGGCTTTAATATTGCACTTGTATTTAAATAACTCTTCTTATAATAAAACACAATCATCACCATTGTTAATCCAATTATTCTATCATGGTAGCTGCTTCAAATATCCCCTTTTCACCATCTTCAGTATCCAACTTACTATAAACCCATCAAAATGTATAATTGCCTTATTAAGACGTAATGTCATCTTATGAACAAAAATCATGAAAATCCCTAAATAAATAATAACTTAGAATTTCACATCAAAATCTAATTTAGAAAGAGTTCCAGCTTTACTTAAAAGAAGAAGCATCAAACCACAATACGGAATAGCACAATAGGGACATGGTAAGAAAGAATTGAAAAGAGGCATGGTACAAGGAGCAATGCTCTTTCAATGGACTTTGAAAGCCAACAACATAAGCAAGTTCTTCATTAATCAGAATGATGCCCATATAAGGCCAGTAAAATAAATTGAGCTGAAATAACCTGTAAGAAATCGTGTATATGGCAATCAGAATAGATCCATCTACCCAAACCTACAAGCAAACAGGCAATGGAGCCAATAATGCTGCTGGTTGAATCACATGATTTGCGAATCAATGGAGAAGCATTCTGCCTCAAATTGTAAAAGATGCTTCACACAAAAAATTACAAGATCGCAACCAACTTTTCGAATATGCCTAATTGAGCTTCGCAAGCAAGCTTCTAAGTGCTGCATCCTATTTTATGAGTGATAAGCCTTTGTATGTTCAAAATATTGATGACACAAAAATGCAGTCACTCTGAACTCACCTTCAACTGAAGTGGTAGCTGTTGATTCCCCAGATTTGGCAGTTGCAGCCTGGGTGCATCGGAAGTTGAAAGAATTTAAGCTCACAGGGAATCAGCCAGAAGGAACAATTAACTAATAGGAATAATGTTAAAATTCTAAAAAAAAGAAGTTTTGAAACAAGAAGAATTACACTGACAGGACGCATCAAAATGGTACAATAAAATACCAAGTACAAGCTAAATAATAGCCACAATAATGATAACCATGTGCAAGAGGACCAGGGAAAAAATGACTTGAAATTGAAATCTGAGATAGAATGATTTGCGCAAGTGCCATATCATAAGTTGATAATAAAAAATAATAAGTCCAGTGACTTCTGACTAAAAAAAGTACAACAGATTTATTTTCAAAATTGTAGTACATGAAAGCATGTGAAATAGTGAAGGGAAAGGCAACATGTAAATATGCAAAAAATACCATTCTCTTCTGTAAGTTTCTCTTAAATTTTAGATTATAATTATGGCATGGTAAATAAACTCCTCACCTTTTCAAATTGAAAATCATAGAAAAAAAATGGAATAGAAAATTAGTGGGGACATGGATTAACATTGAATTTGATAGTTAGGATGATATCACATGCTGAATCAAAATTCAAATTCAAATTTGATTAAAGCTAATCGGAAATTTCAATAATGGCCGCATCCGGATTTGATTTAATTTGATTCGGAGTAAATTTGAGATACATGAAGACCCGTCATATTTGGAGCTGATTTTATAAAATAGCTTTATATTTGTTTTAGATTTATTTGACATTTTATTTTCAGTATTTCATAATGTATTTTCAAATTTCACCGTAAAATCTTTCTATATGAAGAGGTCGCCTATCATTGTATTAGTCTTGATAATTGATGAATAAAATTTGATTAAGTATTTGAGATGTTAAATTCTAGTGAAGAGAAAGATGTAGGTTAACCTTAGGCGAGAATCTGCAAATTAACTAAGTTGCTCTTTTTATTTTAAAAAATAAAATCATTCTCCTTTTCCTTCCTTTCTGCCTTCTTCTCATAGCCTACACGCGCAGCTCATTCGCACACTGCCAAATCGCGATATTTCTCCTCCAATCTCCCTTGCACACACGCATGGCGCACCTGCACCCAAGAAGTTGATCTTCGAGCCCAAGACTGCAAAATTTCAAGCACAACTGTCTCGAATCGCCAATTGTGCCTACTGCCCTATACTTCTCGAGGTTATTCTGCCCTAATTTATTGAAATTTTGCAATCTTGGGCCTAAGTCTTGCCAACTATGAAGCGCGGACACGACACGGGGACACGGGATACGACACGGCACGACACGGTGACACGGCGATTTTTCAAAATATAGGACACGGACACGGCATGACACGCTAAATACAATAATAAAATTAACAATTTATACTTAAAATATAAATATATATATAACATAATACAAATTTAAATTTTTAAATATAAACAACTTGTAAGTGCATTGAAGTCTCATAGAATCAAGATGAGAACTTGAGAACAAACGTGGTCGGCATTAAAAAGATAGGGTTCACTTTGAATAAGAGAAAATACAATTTTGCTTATTAGGACAATTACAGTGAGCACGACAATAAGAGAAAGTAAGAGCTCTCGGTATTGAAGATGAAAAAATGATAAAAGTGAAGCTAGAGTTTTAATTTTTTTTCGATTGGTTCATTTTCATAAGGCTTAAGGGCAACAAGGGAGGAAGAACTTTGATTTAATTTAGTTAACTTAGAATTTTGACTTATATTAGGTACAATTTAAACAATATTAAGAGATATATTTTTAATTTTATTAAATAAAATTTTAACGATAATAAAAAAAATGAGATAGATATATCCATAAATTTTATTAAAAATATATAATATTAATAAATAAATTTAACATTAATATTAACTATATCCAATTCTATCTTATGTATGCTAGAAGTGTCCTGTATCTCTGAAGTATTTTAGAAGTGTCTCAAAAGTATCCTAGGACTTCGTTTGGTTCGAGCTTTTTTTTTAATAAAAGAAAAAAAAATTATTTCTTAAATTTAATGGGAGATAAAATTTATTTTAATATTAAAAAATGTGAAAATATGAAATACTTGTAATTTTAATATTTGTATTTGTGTTGGATGTGAAATAAAGTTAATTTTTATAGTTAAAATTTGTGTTAGGCAAACAAGCCTCGAACCAAACGAGGCCTAGAAGTGTCTTTGAAGTGTTCTAAGGTGTCCCAAAGTGTCCTCGCGTGTCCAAAAAGTGTCGTTTAGTTTTTTTAATATTATTTTATTAGGACACGCCACGTGGCGTGTCAGACACGGTGTCCCCGTGTGTCCTCGCGTGTCCCCGAGTGTCCGTGTGTCCGACACGGACACGACGTGATTCTTGAAGTGTCCATGCTTCATAGCTTGCCAACTAAGGAATAGTTTCTTCTCGAATACAACTAATCGCCGATGTTTGATTTCAATGAAATTATTAGCCCAACTTTATTACTCATTTAACTCTAAGCTGTGTAACCATAAACTTGAATTTGAAAGTAAAATTAGTATTAGATTTAATCACGAAATATTTATCTTTAGTTTCTGAATCTCGAATTTGATCTCTTAAATTTCAATTGATCTAAGTTAGTTAAATTTTAAAATATTTAATTTGCGAGATTTAAAATCCTATTTATCATACTATTATATTTTAGTAGATATTTTGTGCTTAATTTAAATAATTTGCTAAAAAATTAAACAACATTTGAATCTATATCCCAGATCAAAAATGGTACAGTCAATCCAGAAAACAAGTATAATCTTTTTAATATTAAATAATTGCACTGGCCTCTGAAGGATAGCATTGGTAACTGTAAACATAAAATAATATTATTTGATTTTCCTGCCTAGACCTTCATAAAATGGCACCAAGGATATCGACAATCCGCCAATGAGGACAATGTTTGTATCATGTAGATATAATCCAATAAGCTGTAGCTAAAACAAGAATTGTAAACATGAGAGCTATCAACCTGTATTTCTGCTTATTAACAACAAATATTTCCCAAAGCAAAGGTGTGAATATAAACTTCAGTTGTACTTCGATGCATTTAATGAATAAATGCATAATATATCAAAACCATTTAGCATAACATGATTTGTCACGAAGCCCAATCAACCATCTGATCTAACTAAACCAGGTTGGAATGCACAACATAGACATGGGAATAAGATTTTTTATAAGAATAGACATATATCATATGGATCTCCAAACCTCAGTTTTTAGTGTGCTGGAATCATTCTCATGGGAGATTTTGTCTTGCACTTTAAGTCCAAGCTTGGCATTCTCTGCATCTCTTAAAATCTTCGATCGGACAACATAAAAAACAAATGAATATGTCAATATGCATCAAATTTTAAACAGTTAACAAATGATAATGCAACAAAGGTAAGGTAACAACCTGGCGTGCAGACTGAAGCTTCCGTCTAAGCTCCTCAGAACAAAAATCATAAACATCCAATTCTAGTGGAAAATCTACTTTCTGGAGTTAAAAAATTGAACATTATGATGTAATCATAACAGAACAACTTGAAGAACTGGCAATCTTGTTTATATTGATAAGCTGTCAGCTCTATTGCACTGTAGGCTAAATAATGCATAAGATAGTTATTACATGGCAACAAGAAGTAACCTACCCGCAAGATCTTAGCTTTCTGATTTGTTTCCCTTTTCCAGAAAAAACGGACAAATTGAACAGTCAAATACCTAAAAAAATACAAATTACTGAGACTTAGTTACATAAGGGAAAATGAAAAAGCAAATGTGATTCTTGCCGTGGCAGATGGCTAATGCATGATTCTTTTGTGAAAATCGCACTGCGACCAAGTGCAGCTGAAGCCTTCTCTAATTCTGATTTGAGACCCTGTTCGTTTAAAGCAACTTGAGATAATTAAACAATTGACTAAATAAAACAGGATGTTAAATATCACAAACATTAAAAAGCAATAATAAAATAACCAGGTAGAAAATCGTAGATAATAGCATAAGATTGTACCGCAACTTGTAAGTTGTTGAAACTAAAAGACAGATAATGATGCTCGTCACATTCTCATTGGCAAAATCCAAATCAAGCTTTTGAAAAAACTAACCGTTCCAGGCAAAGACTACTGATCCTAGACTCCGTCCGAGCATCGAAGAACCAAATCAATTCCTTACAACGACAATTGGCAGCCTAGGGTCTACGTGGTAAAAAACCAACCCCAATAACAGTTCAAAAATGTGAATATAGATGAGGATATTATGCAAAGAGTAAACAAAGTTGTTACATTTAGAGGTTCTTTTGGAAGTATTACTCCAGAACGTCACAACTTCATATTTCTTTCAACACCAGTAATCCAATTGAGAATTATTGGATCAAATGTCTATTATTGAATACTGAGGTTCCCAGAAATGAGAGCTGTGACAAGGATGTTCTTTATACCAAGTTCTTACAGCATTTTAGTCACAGGTCCTTCAAATTCACAATTAACATCTCACCAATAAAACTGACAGATAAAATATTGGAGCAGATACATAATAACAATTCTAGCATAGAATTAAAATAAAATCATAGAGAATAAAATATAAGGTGTTAAAGATAACAATATTTAAAAATTGGAGAATGCCTGTACCATGAAGAATCAAACAGAATGCATAAACTGCGGGCTCTTCTTAATAATAGGACTTGACCTTACCCGAATTCAAATAAAAAAAAAACAATTTCCAAAGGAAAGAGCACTTACACGTTTGAGCCCCTCATGTAAATGATTGACTTCTTGTGAGATATGGCATTTAAGTGCGTAAACAGATTCTGTTTCAGAATTTTCTTCTCCACTTTCTACACAGTGGATCCTAGTAAAACAACAACAATAGAGAGGTTCCAGACAAGGAACCACAAGTAATTTTAAATTTGAAACTACTTCTCCAGATATGAAATATTGCAAAGAGAAACATTTCAGCCACAGCGTTACACTAAAGGCCAAAAAATTACTAAGATATGGTCATACACTTACGTGCATTAAAATATCATGGCAGACAAAACTCTATTGCAACAAAAAGTGGGGAATAAGCATGTAAATGCGGAAAGCATATATGATCTTTGAATACATCAAAATCAGGTGATTGGATGAACTACACGTGCATACCTGCTAAAGAGATCAATCCCAAAAAGATTCTTCACAGCAGCAGAGATTTGACTACACCAAATTGAAGAATAAGAAAGGATGTGATTGGCAAGTTGAACAAGTACAGTCAAGCCATAGCACCAGAAAACATAATAAAAAAATAAATTACTGGGAAAAAGGACAATGACAAGTAATAACAACAACAACAACAACAACCAAGCCTTAATCCCACTAGGTGGGGTCGGCTACATGAATCCTTTGTTTCCATTGCGCTCTATCAGTTACCAAATTCTTATCTAAGTTTAAGTAATTAAGATCACTCCTTATAGTTTCTTGCCATGTCTTCTTTGGTCTCCCTCTTCCTCTTTGTACATGGGCAAAATCCAATAACTCAATTTTTCTAACTGGAGCTTCAATTGGCCTACGATTTAGATGTCCAAACCATCGAAGCCGACTTTCTCTAAGTTTATCCTCAATTGGTGCAACACCAACTTTCTTTCGGATATACTCATTTCTCATTCTATCCTTTCGTGTATATCCACACATCCATCTTAACATTCTCATTTCTGCAACATTTATTTTATTTGTATGTTTCTTCTTTGCAGGCCAGCATTCAGCACCATATATCATCGCTGGTCTTATTACAGTTTTATAAAATTTACCCTTGATTTTGGATGAATATGATGTGGGGACCCTTGCTCATTTTTCACTACACCCGGGCGCCGATGCAGCGGCCCTTGCTCATTTTTCACTGTATTCAGGCAATACAGCGCGTCGCTTTCAGGGAACGCCCTAGCTTTAACGCAATTTTCTAAAGGATTCATGTCATGATTGATTCGACAAGTTTTACGCTGGCTGTCGACTGCCTAACGCAACCCTCCGCGTTTCTCATCCGGGACTTGGGACCCGGCAACGGCGCGTTGACAATGACAAGTAATATGAAAGAAATTTCCAGCTTTAAGTGGGTCGCATAATAGACTCAGGAAACACAATCTAAGATCTTCGCTCATGATGGGAGACAAAAAAAAGTTAAAATGTCGAAGGATTCAAAATCATTAGGCTGAGTGAGGACAATTGTTCAATAAATATTCTAAACGTTGTTCTAAGTAGAATAAGCAAATAAATATTTGGATATGCGAAGTAAACCTAAAAGTGTCTTCTAATCAAAATGGACGGGAATAAGGTGAAGCCAAGTAAAAGATTAGGAAATTGATGATCAAGGAGCATCTCAAAAACAAATAATTTCTTTCAATATGCTGGAATTAACCACGTTATAATTATAAGCACGTCTTTTACTTCATGTGTGAGTGTTGCCAGTCAAAGTCACATGCAAAACTGCAAGCACTAGAGCACATACACTCCAAAAATGACAGAATTGAGACAAAAGCATGTAGAACACAATCCTCTTCAACTATCAATGCAAAAGGGAAGCCAGGGATGCATTGAAAGCCATGGTAACCTACAAGTTAGGGTTATCTTGAACTACTTAAAATACCAAGGACCAAGCAGAGCATTGACGGAACTTGATCATCAAAGGAACTCTTGAACTTACCCAAAAGTTGTATTTTGGACACATCAGCAAGACTTGTCAATCTATACTTTGTTTCTCTTGTAAGGCAGGCTTGCTGAAGAGAAATTAAAGCTGGACAGTAAAATAATATATCTAATATCTTAAATTAGTCTTTGTTTCTCTTCCAATAAGACATATTTAACATATATCTGCTGCAGAAGTCTTCTGACATTGCAAGGTCTAGAATATACCCCAACAACCTAGAGTAGCTATTTTCAGAGTCAAATCATCCTTGTTGTGCAAGTTGGGTCACAGAGGCCAGGCCGGCCAGCCAAATTAAGAAGCCATCACACTTAGAAAACAAATTACAGTTATCATCACCAAGGTCAAATGAAAAGAGCAACGTGAGATAAAAGATTAAATACGAAAGAGCAAATTAGTCAAGATTAACACTTTGGGCAAGACATGGGCACAATAGCTTTAACTCTTCATAAAGAGCTTGTGGAGAGTCTATACAAAATGAGAAGATATACAATGGCTAAGGGCGAGTATGAATTATTGTTGAAAAGGCTCACAATCAAGTCCGAAATGCAGTGAAGGACAAAAATTTGAACATAAATTGGTATCAAAACAACATGGTCGGCCTGCACTAGCTTGAATAAATTGGCATACGATGGTGGTCTTCATCAATCAGGACATAATTGAGGTCATCGAAAGCACAGATGTGCGAAAGGCAAACATTCAGATAAGGTAGTTAAACAATCGTGAAGCCAGGAGTACTAGGGAAGCCTTGTGCCTAAAATTGGAGGACTCCAGCTAATACCATTACGAGTTTATTTATATTGGCTTCCATCATTTATTCACTCTCCTTTCCAGATCAAATTATAACTTTGGAATACGCAATAATTCTTTGCCCGATTGCAGGCTTTGCACAAAATAGTTACTAAAGCCAAATGCATCAGGATGCAAACCGGAACAAGAAAGATTTAACAATTTTCATTAAGAGGCTAAGGCTATTAAGACATACGATGGCATGAAAAGTCAATGGAGTAGGGAATACTTCTGACAGTAGGAGCACATTTTTCCCAAACAATGCGCTAGTTAAAATCTTCGAGAGCAAGAAGATGCATGATAAAATGAGCATAGGTTAGACATATTCATATAGAGCAGAACTTATGGGGGAAAATAGTTAAAATTCTATTTACAAAACAATCATAATTTTATGCAAATTTTGAAAGAAGTCAACATTAAGTGATGCGTCAGAAATATGATTTATACACATTAGTTACCAGGGATTGTGCTTATGTGGACTGAAGATAATCATTTCCAAGTAACATTTAATATAACAACCTTGCAAATAAAGATGCATTATCATAAATTCATAAATGTCCTGTATATAAGTTGTAAGTCTGTAATTTTTTCAATTTACAAACAAGGCAGTCTTAAAAGATTACCAAACTTGACATGTACTAATACATAATACCGACATTGGATACCAATTATGTATGCCAATAACAATAACAACCAAGCACTTATCCCACTAGTGGAGTCGACTACATAACTCATTTATTTTCATTGCAATCTATCAAATAAAAGCTCCTCTTTTAGCTTTGAGTATGAAAGGTCATCTCTTATTGCATCCTGCAATGTGATTTTTGGTCTTCCTCTTTTTATATGGGCAAAGTTCATTAATTCAACTCTTCTAACTATAACTTCAATCAACTTATGATATTTATTTTCAAACCATCTAAGCTAATTCACTCTGAGCTTATCCTCAATTAAAGGTAGTCTACTCTTTTTTCGAATGTACTCAATTCTCATTTTATCATTTCGTATATACTCACTCATCAAACGTAGATTCTTATTTCTATTATAATTATTTCTCATATGCTTTAACTTTGTAGGCTAGCACTTAGCACAATATAACATTAGTGGTCCTACTATTGTCATATAAAATTTAATTTTAAGTTTAAGTTGATTTTTCTATCACACAAAATACAAGATACACTCCTTTATTTAATCAATGATAACATCACCATCAATTTCACTATTAATTTATATGATTGATCTAAAGTATATAAACTGCTCACTATTTTTAATAATTTAATCATCAATTGTTACCTCTCCAACATATGTGTTTTTAGTTAGGGGTGTGCATTAAATGGATTAAACCGAAAAATTGAACCGAACCGATTAAATTTGGTTGGTTTGATTTGATTTAGAATTAGGGGTGGTAATATATGACCCGACCCGTGAACCCGACCCGAACTCGACCCGCAAATTTCGGGTATGGGTCATGAATTTTGACCCATTTATTAAATGGGTCGGGTTCGATTTGGGCATAATCAGGTCGGGTTCGATTTGGGCATAATCGGGTCGGGTTCGGGTTGGGCATAATCGGGTCGGGTTCGGGTTGGGCATAATCGGGTCAGGTAGGGTTCGGGTTGGACATTTATCAAAAAATACTCTATAAACGGGTCGGGTCGACCCGCCAACCCGACCCGATTAATAAATGGGTCGGGTTCGGGTCATGAATTTTGACCCATTTAATAAATGGGTCGGGTTCGGGTTGAGGCTATTCAGGTCGAGTCGGATTCGGGTTTGTCCCGAACCCGACCCACCGACCCATTTTGCCACTCCTATTTAGAATATGTCGGTTTGGTTAATGGTTTGTTTGGTAATTAAGCTTTTTTGGTTAAATGGTTTAAATTTGGTTTCTTATATTTGAAAACCAAACTGACTGATAGCTAAAATTATATGAAATATTCATTAGTTATCTATACCTCTAACCTATTCTAAAAGGGAGAATGGCGGAGTAAAAATGTTTTTGTCTCTTTCTGCTGCTCTGAAGAGATTAGGGCTTCTCTGCCGCTTTCTCGTTTCGCCTCGTGCCCTATCATTTCCGTCGCCCCGTGACTTCTCATGCAAAATGCCGCGTGTTGCCCTTTGTTCCTTGCGAAAATGTCCGCCGACCTTTCGCTATTGTCTTGCTGTTGCTGGCGAGACGCGATCGGCGCGGGTGGTGGCAGGAGTGATCTGGGGCGGGGTGGGCTGCGACCGGAGCTTGCGAGCGATTCAGCGAGAGAGATCAGAGGGATCGTCGCTGTCGCAGGCAAACCTTTGCGCTCGTCGCTGTCGCAGGCAAACCTTTGCGCTCCCCTCCGCAGTCGGCTTTGGCGAAAAAGGTTATGTGTTCTTATAAGCTCGCGATGTTCCCCTCCTGCCGCCAGATCATTGTGTCGCACTCGCTCTCGCTGCATGCTTGTGCTCGTCGACATCGACAGCCATAGACCATGTGCAGGGTTTCCAACTTTTTCCCCTTCCGATTCTGGTTGCCTGACCATCGAGAATTCATATATTATCTTGAGCGAAGCGGTGGTTGATCAGTTTGCGCAAGGCATGTTCTCCAGCACTCAAGATCTTGGGTGGCTGCGAGGCAGGATGAGATTCCATGTCTGGCAAAGGTGATGAAGTGCCGGAACAAAGAGATGTTGGTGATATCAAGTGCCTGATAGGGCTTCCCAGCTGGAGATCATAAACGTTGCTTTCTTTGCAGTTGGATTGAAGAGATGAGGACAGGAGCTTGGCAAATGGAACCTCAGGGGAAGAGGGAGTTGTCTGGAGAACAGTTTCCCGTTTACTGGACTGATTTTTCAAGATGATAAATTTTTGAACAGATTTAATGGATGAAGTTCGATGAATTGCTGGATCAAAATTTACTTTGGATTGAATTAAATGGTCATGCATGAATTGAATGAAACTTGATCGAATTGGATTGGAATACTAGATTGAGTTTACCGAATGAGGTGAATGCTCATGACATGCACTATTTCTAGAATGGGGTGCTTGTATGGATTGGTGGTTGTGGTAACTCTACGAACAATGCATGGCCTCCTCTTTCTCTCTCTCTCTCTCTCTGTCCCAGCCCTGACGAATTCCCAAACCTTTTAATACGTGAAGCTTGTAGATATTCCATTGCTTATTACTGTTAGTTGAGAATGGGATGTACACAAAATCAATGGTGTACTTGCTATACGTGAAGATCTAACTAAGCAGAGTAAAGATAGTGAATTGTTAGGTGGCAGAAGACGGCCGGAAGCTGCTGCTCGGATCTGTATAAAATCATGAACGTATTTGATATTACTTCCTCACCTTAAGGAATTGTATATATTTACCTATAATTCTAATATGTGAAACTTCTTATGTTCAATACTATCATTGTGATGCAATATAATCTAACCTTTTTGTTAAAAATTGTCTTACCAGAGAGGAGATGGCAATGATGATCGGGCTTTCTGGGAAGAAGTGCTTTTCTCTAAAAGACTACTAATGGTAGGTTTTTCACGGAATTCTGATTAGAATTTTTTCCCCCATTTTTTTGATTTTTCACTGATATACCATTTTCAAAATTGCAATTTACACACACCCAAATCTTAATATATTGTATCCACTTTTCGAAATTTAATTCACATGTAGTCACGTAAATTTTAATATTACTATTCTCATTTCTATGTTAAAAAGAGATGTGCGTGTATTTTTAAAGATTTATTAGAGTAATTAAAAAAGATGGCATATTAGTAATTATTCTAATTAAAAGTTAGTATATTATAAATTATAATAGTTAAAATTGGGTGCAAGTAGTATTAAATATTTCAGTGGTTCTCTATAATTTAGACTTTGCAAAGTGCTATTTATGTGTGTAAATTATACTTTTGAAATTTTCAAAATTGCAATTTACACACACCCAAATCTTAATATATTGTATCCACTTTTCGAAATTTAATTCACATGTAGTCACGTAAATTTTAATATTAATATTCCCATTTCTAAATGATACTTTTGAAAGTGGTTATGAGTAAAATTTTTCGTTTCGCTTGATTTCTTGTGGTATATAGATACATTCACACTGCATCAGAAGGCTTCTGCCTGGACAGAACTTGTGTTTGATCTTTCTTTGTCTGGTATGTGATTGTATTGGTTTCCATTATCAAGAAATTTGGTTTCTGATTTTTCAATAGAAATCTGAATTTGTGGGTTTTCTCCAATGTCTTAAGTTCTTATGTTGAGAGTGCGAAACTACATATTTAATTTGATAATTTGTTCTCATTTTACTGTGACTATCTCTTTTTTTCTGTTCCTCTACAGCTGTCCCCCTCCGCCGCCGTGGGTCGCCGTGACCGTCGCCGGAGACCTCAGGTACGAGAAATTTTCGCTCTTTCTTGATTGTTGATTGATATAATAGACTAAAGCAAGGCTTTCCTTCGATTTTTTTTTGTTTCTGGATTTATGTAAATTCCATTAGCCTGTTAACCCAGTGTGCTGCATTGAATATTCGTTAATAACTACCTAATCATTTTGTTATCCTGTACCGCATGTTGAAAATCTTTACATTGGAAAATTAGAATGAGTTAGATTAACATCATCAGCATAAAAACTCAAAACTGCAGGATTTGCCAGTACCTAAATTCTAAACAAACTTATGTGAAGATTTTTTTTTATGGATCCAAAATGAATCATTTTGAACCTCAAATAAATATTTTAGGACTTAGTTATAAATATATAACAGCTAAAAGACGAAATAATAATTATTCATAAAAAAATAAAAAATTAGTTGAGATTGCTGCCACCGCTCTTCTCATTATTTAAATGGAAAAACTCCCAATAATTATATTTTAGTTTTAACTTATCCATTAGCTTACACATAGGTCCAATTACATTTAGTCTCAATATTTTCACCGCTAACCAAATAGGTCCAATTTATTTATTTCAGAAATTTAAAAATCCATAAAAATAGTAACAATTGAGATTTAATCTCAATCTTTTTAAAACTCACAAAAACAGCAATAATTATATTTTGGTCTTAACTTTTTCACCTCCTTATAAATTAGTTCAAATGTATAATAAAATTCATGAAATTATTTATGTATATTTCGGGAACGAAATTTCTAATGGTAGGGAGAATTGTGATATCTGAAATTTAATTTGAGATGTAAAATTTTGAGTTGATTTGAACACAAAATGAATGAATTTAGATCTTAAATATAAAGACATGAAAGGCGGGAGACTAACTTATAATTATTCCTTAAAAAAATATAAAAACTGGCTGCAGAATTTAAAAATTCACAAAAATAGCAATAATTGTATTTTAATCTCAAAATTTTTACCTCCTTACAAATCAAATCGAATATATAATGAAATTCATGAAATTATTTATATAAATTTGAGGGACGAAATTTTTAAAGATGGGAAGAATTGTGACATCAAGAATTTAATTTGAGATTTAAAATATCAAGTGATTTGGATCCAAAATGAATCATTTTGAACCTAAAATAAATATTTTAAGACTTAGTTATAAGTATATAATAGCTAAAAGACTAAATAATAATTATTCATAAAAAATAAAAAATCAGTTGAGATTGCTGCCACCGCTCTTCTCATATTTTTACTCTTTATAATTGTGAAATTTTATACATTATATTATATTATTTTATGATTTTTGAGTTTTGAAAATAACTAATTAAATAAAGAGAAATTTATAATTTTAACCACCTAACCAAACCAAATCGACAGCATTTTATTTGATTGATTTGGACTTCGATTTATAGTCTTATTTGATTGGTTTGGTTTTATAAATTTCAAAATTAAGTTTTATTTGGTTGATTTTCGACCAAACCAACAGAATGCACACCCCCACTTTAGCTCAACTAAATTTACACTCTATGTATTAGGTTTTAGATTTATTAAAATAAAAATGTTTGAACATCCAAATAAATCAAATATAATAAAAGTTGGAGAAATTACAAGACCAGTTAGGAGATCAAGCACATAAGCGTTATCATTAATCTTTTGTAAGATATGACAAATAGATTTTATTTAGCAAGTTAGTTCTTATTGCCTACCAGTCCTGGGGACGGTGGACTGATGTCTTTATTGACAGGTACTAGTGAAGAAACAAACACACAAAGGTGCTATAAGCACTAAATCAAGGGGAATTTGTATTTCAGTTTGATTTTTTTTCTATTAAGTCAGATGTATAATATAGCTTGTAAATAAGTAAACACGTGTTTAATATATCTCCTGTAGTTGAACTTGTTATTTAAATTATATTATTTTTGCTGCATGTGTTAAACTGTTCTATATTGTTGAAGTTAATTGATTCTATGTATATTCTCCTCTATGAATTAAGTTTATTGTCATGATGTCTCAAAAGGGGAAACGCCATAGAGTAGTATCAGAGCGAGGTTCTGTTTTTCTTATGAAAAGACGGATCTTGGGAACAAGTCGTTTGGGATCACACACTCACAGTACCTGCTAAGTAGGCAATAATTCAATAAGTATATATTATGTTATACAAACCAACCATAATTGCAGGAGAATTTCTACTGTTCAACGTTCCAGTAATACTAGACATCCTGCAAGGCAAAAAACAGGACAAGATTAAAGAGTATTATTGAACAAAGAACAATTGGATCAAGCGGTGACTGCTATAACTGAAAGACTGAAGATAACTACTAGATAACCACAACCAGTTCAGATTCAACGTGGGGAGGCCTATATGTAAAGAGTAGTGAAGCTGTTCCAGAATGAGGCCTGAGCACTTTGAGGGTACCACTGATCCAATGGATGCAAAAAAAGAATTGGCAAGATGGAGAAAGTGTTTAAAGGAATCAGATGCCTAGAGGCTCACAAAGTATCTTTGGCTGCCACTGTTATTGATGGTATGGCAGATGATTGATGGACTGAACATCATAAACTCTTTTTTAGTGGTAGATCCATAGATTCTATCGCCTTGGAAGAATTTTTAGTAGCTTTTCAGGAATAATATGTAGCACTATCTGCTCGTGATAAATTTAGAAGAGAATTAAGTCATCTGGTACAACGAGATATGACAGTGGTAGAATATGAAACAAAATTCACTGCTTTAGCAAAATTTGCCCTTGCACTAGCACCTGATGAAGAAGAAAAGTGCCGCACGAAATTGCGACCTTCGATTCGAGCAACTGTTATACCAATTTAACATGAGTATTCTAAATTGGTAGAAACAACAGCTGTAGTGGAGCAAGATCAATTGGAGGGGCGAGCCAAAAAGAAAAGCATTGGGTAAGCAGAAAGCTATGGCATCTAAAGCCTATCAAAGACCAGCATCAAAGAGGTCTAGCTGAGGTGGAACTACTGTGTCTGTAAGTACTAGTGGCAGTTATAGAAGACCAAGATGTCAAACTTGTGGGAAACTTCATGGAGGAGTGTGTCGAGCTAGTGATAGGACCTGTTATAATTGTGGTAAAGTGGGTCATCTCTCCAGAGTGTGCCCAAAGATAATGGCAGCAAAGGGTGAGGAATCAGTCCCAGCTTCTATGGCTTCCACTTCTGGTAGTAGAGGTGGAACTGCAGGTGCATCAGGACAGGGGCGTGGCACTGCTACTAAACCTGGTGAATGATGTGCTCAGCCTCGTGTTTATGCATTGACATACCAGGAGGCTCAAGAGTCATCAGATGTCATAACAGGTATGCTTAATCACTTGCAGTTGTACTATTTGATTCTGGTGCATCACACTCTTTCATTTTCGAAACTGTCATACAAAAACTGCAATTAGAAATACATTTACTAGATGAAGTGCTTCATATTTCATTACCTACAGGTATAACTATAGGAGTAGAACTATTCGTGAAAGTAAAGATTAAGAATAAAGATCGAGAGTTCTGGGCAAAAGTGATTGTTGTACCTATAACTCAATTTAATGTGATACTAGGAATGAATTGGTTATCTGAACATCAAGTAATTATTGATTGTAGAGAAAAAAAGATAAAAGTTCATATTCTTGAATCTTCAGATGTAGTATATTATAGTTATGGTAGAAAGATTCCAATAGTCTTAGCCATTCAAGCACATCAATTGATAAGAAAGGGATGTGTGGCATATGTAGTTGTAGCACTGCATGTTAAATCTGAGCCAATTAAGATACAAGTCATACCAGCAATAAAGGAGTATCTAGATGTATTCCCTAAAGATTTAACAAGATTACCACTGAATAGAAAAGTGGAGTTCTCAATAGAACTCATACAAAGGATGGAACCCATTTCTAAAGCCTCTTATCGAATGGCAACTGCTGAGCTACAAGAACTGAAAACTTAATTGCAGGAACTATTAGATAAGGATTATATTCGTCCAAGTATTTCACCGTGGAGTGCATCAGTATTATTTGTAAAAAAGAAAGATGGTAGACTATGAATGTGTATACATTACCGTGAATTAAATCGAGTGACAATTAAGAACAAATATCCTTTACCCAGAATTGATGATCTATTTGATCAATTACAATGAGCTTCTATATTCTCCAAGATTGATTTAAGATCTGGATATTATCAGTTGAAGATAAAAAAAAAAATTCCTAAAACAGTATTTAGAACCAGATACGGGCATTATGAATATTTAGTAATGACGTTTTTTACAAACCATGGCATGGGTCCCATGGAGAGCTTTCCAAAAAGGTATTACGCGTCCCGGAACTCTTTCCAGATTAGAGATCATTTAAATTTTTTCCACGCTTGATTGCGTTATTTTGTTTTATTTTACCAAACTTTTCAAAGAATGTTCAGTGATACATCACATTTATACAATAACAATCATTTTATGAGCTGGTGTAGCAACAATTCATGACTTGTGGTTAACGCTAAACTTCTCTTTTGATATGGCCACCGTGTCATAGAGAGCAGAGAGGCTATATGGCCAATGAACCCCCATCAGTATACACATAACAAAGAAAACAATAAAAAAACCTGAACCGGAAAAACCTTGAGAGCTCAAATCTGAAGAGAGTCCAGAATAATTTGAAATAAACTGAGGGTCGTATGTCAAAGGTCACTTAGTAAAGCAAATGGGTAATTAATAGAGTTATGGTTCTTAATTCAAATAAGCTAACTGCCCCACTTCTCTTAGGCCTCATTTGGATCCAGCTTTTATTTTTGACAAATGAAAAAAAAAAAATTATTTTTTAAGTTTAATAATAAAGAACTTTATTTTAATAATAAAAAGTATGTAAAATGTGAAATAAAATTAATTCTAATATTTATATTTGTGTTGGATGTAAAATAAAGTTGATTTTTACAGTTGGGCCAAAAAAATACCTCGAACCAAACGAGGCCTTACAATCGAATAACATAACACAAACTCTAGACACAGGAGAAGAATCATTAAAATGGTCTGGATATTGCAGTATAGGTCATATGCTAACAGCCAAAAGAATTCCTTCTAGAATGACAATAGAATTTACAGGATTTACCTCGTTAATAAAAAATAAAAATAAAAACTTAAAAACTTGTTAAATAGATTTTGAACATTCATCTTTCTTCCTTTCTAAAAAATTATCATAATGAAGTATTGCTGTAAGGTTAAATTAGCTCAACGGATGTATCACTAGAATGGATTTCATAAGCATCCAATGCATTATTTTCCCACAATACGCTAACCTTATAAGAAGTCTTATAAGCAGCATCATTTGATAAGCATCCTCTTTATTATTTTCTCTTTATACACTAAACAGAGATACCTTAAAATAAGTCCTTAAGCATATCATCTAAAGCCAATTTCTCTTATATTTGATACTTAAATTTGCTTTTTTGCTTCAGCAGTTTAATAAATATATTTTGGTAAAGATAAGTCAGTATGCAAATTAAACTGTGAGTTGTTTTGTAAGTGGCGAACTAAAGTAGCTCTTATAGCAAAATTACCTTTATGACAAACGCTTTCACAATCAAAACATGCCAAAATAATAATAAGGCGAACATATATGTTCCTTATCTAGAGAAAATCACAGATTATAACTTGCAATCCTCCACTCATGGGAGTGTTATAAAAATGCTGAAAATTTAACAAATGGTGACATAATGACTGCAGAATGATATAAAGGTATTAGCAGCAACTACAAATCGTACTTTGAATCTGACACATTGAGGGACTGGGAAAGTGTATAAATTATCTGTGCCCAACATTCTTCAGCATCCTATTAGCATTAACATTGAGAATATCCTGATTAACGAAAGATAAAATGATAATTAATTCAAAAGAGTAAAGAGTTCAATGAAACCTGTTGCATATAGACACCATTTTGTTGCTGCGCAAATTGAGGATACTTCTTCCTTAAGACCTGTCAACGCAAAAGTTGAAGCCAAAGCAAGCAAACTAATAAATCTATTCGGCCAGTCAGATCAGTATTAACTGAAGAAGATTTATGGACTAAAACAATTTCTCCAAGTATACTCACGTTTTAACCAGAAGACAAATAACAACAACAACCTATCCTTAATCCCACTAGGTGGGGTCGGCTACATGAATCTTTTGTTTCCATTGCGCTCTATTAGTTCTTATCTAAGTTTAAGTAACTAAGATCACTCCTTATAGTTTCTTGCTATGTAATCTTTGGTCTCCCTCTTCCTCTTTGTACATGGGCAAAATCCAATAACTTAATTTTTCTAACTGGAGCTTCAATCGGCCTACGATTTAGATGTCCAAACCATCTAAGCCGACTTTCTCCAAGTTTATCCTCAATTGGTGCAACACCAACTTTCTTTCGGATATACTCATTTCTGATTCTATCCTTTCGTGTATATCCACACATTCACCTTAACATCCTCATTTCTGCAATATTTATTTTATTTGTATGTTTCCTCTTTGCAGGCCAGCATTCAGCACCATATATCATCGCTGGTCTTACTACAGTTTTATAAAATTTATTCTTAATTTTGGATGAAATTTTTTCTATCGCACAACACACCAGAAGCATTTCTCCATTTTACCCATCCTGCTTGAATCCTACTAATAACGTCATTATCTATTTCGCCATCATTTTGTATAATTGATCCAAGGTATCTAAAGCGCTCACTATTCTTGACAATTTGATCACCAATTGTCACATCTCCAATATAAGTATTTCTTTCTTGACTAAATGTGCACTCCATATATTCAGTTTTTGATCTACTGAGATAAAAACCTTTAAATTCTAAAGCATTCCTCCAAAGCTCTAGTTTCGCTTTAGCTCCCTCTTTAGTTTTCTCAATAAGAACAATATCATCTGCGAAGAGCATACACCAAGGCACTTCATCTGGGATATGTCCAGTCATAACTTCCATAATCAAAGCAAAAAGTTACGGACTTTAAGCCGAGCCTTGGTGTAATCCAACTGTAATAGAAAAATCCTTAGTCAAACCTCCTTGTGTCCGAACAGAGGTAACAGCTCCTTCATACATGTCTTTAATAACTTGAATATAAGCAATGTAAATCTCTTTATTTTCTAAAACTCTCCAAAGTACTTCTCTAACCAGAAGACAAATAAATGATGAAAATCAAATCAGTATCAACATAACCAGAACAATTCAATATTTTGCACAATCTATTCTAAACTACTATTATATTTAAAAAAGCAATAGAACCGGATGACATTCTAATAGATGTTTGGAAGTACTTGAAAGATGAAGGCGTTTCTTGGCTCATTAGATTGTTTAATATAATTTTGAAGACTAAAAAGATGCAAAATAAATGATACTAAGGTATCAGAGAATCAGTTTGATTTTATGTCAGGTAGATCTACTGTAGAAGCTATTCATTTATGGAGAAGTTTAATAGAGAAAGGAAAACCTACATTTGATTTTTATGAATTTGAAAAAAGCTTATGATAAAATTTCAAGGGAAGTACTTTGGAGAGTCTTAGAAAAGAAAAAGATTTGCTCTGCTTATATTTAAATTATTAAAGACAAATATAAAAAAATATTACCTATGTTCGGACACAAGGAGATTTGACTAAGGATTTTCCTATTACACTTGTATTATACCAAGGCTCAGTTTTAAATCTGTATCTTTTTTCTTTAGCTATGGATGTCCTAACTGAACACATCCAAGATGAGATACCCTGATATATGCTTTTTGTAGATGATATCGTCCTTATTGATAAAACTAAAGAGGAAGCCAAAGCGAAACTTGAGCTTTGAAGGAATACTTTAAAATTTAAAGATTTTTCTTCTAGTAAATTAAAAACTGAATATATAAAGTGCAATTTAAAAAAAAAAAGCACTTATATTGGTGATGTCACAATCGGTGATCAAATTGTCAATAAGAGTAAGCACTTTAGATACCTTGGATCAATCATATAAAATGATGGTGAAATAGATAATGACGTTATTAGCAAAATCTAAGTAAGATGGTAAAATGGAGAATGCTTTTGGTGTATCGTGCAATAGAAAAATTCTATCCAGAATTAAAAGTAAATTTTATAAAACTGTAGTAAGATCAGTGATGATATATGATGCTAAATACTGGCCTATAAAGAGGAAACATATAAATAAAATAAGTATTATAAAAATAAAGATGTTAAAATGGATGTGTGGGTATACATAAAAGGATAAAATGACAAATACGTATATCCGCAAAAAAGTTAGAGTTTACTAATTGAGGATAAACTTAGAGAAAGTCGACTTAGATGGTTTGAAGATGTATATCGTAGACTAATTGAAGCTCCAAATAAGAAAATCGAGTTATTCGATTTTGTTCACGTATAAAAAGGAAGAGAGACCAAATAAGACATGGCAAGAAACTATAAGGAGTGATTTTACTCACTTAGACCTAAATAAGGATTTGTTAATTGATAGAGCGTAATGAAAACAAATGATTCATGTAACCGACCCCACCTAGTGGGATTAAGGCTTTGTTGTTGTTGTTGTTGTTGTTGTCATGGAACAAAGAAAACTATTATAGAGGTCAAGAAGATTTACTCATCATAGTGTCTAAGAGACAAGAAGTTATGACCTTTAAATCATCTGTAAAAAATACAACACTACAAAGCATATCAAAAATCAAAAAATATTTCAATCATCATCCTCAAAATAAATATCCCAAACTTCGGTGGGGCTGGATTTAAGTCCTCTTCATCAATTATTCATGTCCAAACAACATTACGAAAATAATAAATGAGTTAGTGCACCTATACTGCCAAAGAATAGTCTGAAACCTTCATATGGAATACACAAGACATTGAAACAAACAAACTGAAGGGTTCAGCTGAAGTAACTAATAATATAGAACTAACAGACACTTTTCTATCTATCTGAGAAATATACAGGCAAAAATCCTTCATTACTTTTTTACATTATGTAATAATAACCATCCACCTGGAGTGTACCTAGCCTTATCCAGTGCCGAGAACTGGAATCCTAACCAGGGAATATCCAGAGGCTTAGAGCTTCAGGATGCTTACGTGTCCGCAAATATCAAATTATCTAAAACAAGTAGTAGATCTACAACCGCATTACTAATATCAGTCAATAACGTATCACTAGCAAATTAAGTCAAAGAATACATTAACATCAAGCATTTAAGTGATAGAATGGTAAAAAATAATTTCTTGCCACTTTTTCAAATGAAAAAAAAAAAAAGTTGATGCAAACTAACCGACAAAAACTGCAATGGTGCGACTGGTCTACCATTTTTATCAAGTTCAATAAAAAGATCACGAGTAGCAACAGTTAAAAGATGTGAGTACTGATCCAGATCATTACTTCTCCCAGAGTTTGTGTAGCTGCTCATGAAGAAAGGAAAAATCATTAGTTCAGTAAATGATGGAAGTCAAAAAAGAAGAAAGAGAAACTTCACTGTGCAAGGAAAACAGCACTTGGTACAAAGTCAAATCCTTGCAGCAGCAAAGAAAACTCACTTCTGTAATGCTGCCTTCAGCTCAGGAACAGAATGGAGGCATTGCAAAGTAGAGTTCATATAGCATGTGTTTCCCAGATTAAATAGACCTGAACTCAGACCCTAATCATACAGAGACAAACAAAAAAAATCATTTTCCAATGAAAGAAGCACAAAAGTGACTGACAATACATGGGAAATGGATATGGACCATTAAGCACCGATGGAAACATTAAAAAAATTATAATCAATCAGAGGCTCATTGAAATTCGAACAAGTAAAAGGAACACTAAAGGAGCCGTAATCCACCACATGCAATAACGAAGTTTCACAAAATAAAATAGCCTTCAAAGCTGCCCAAACACAAACTAGTTTGAAATCATATGACTTATTATAAAAAAAAAAAGAAACCATATGAATACTCGTCTCCGGACATTTCATTTTTTAAAAAAAACAATGTCCAAAAAAGGTTGAATATTAAAGATGCAATAGTCAAGGATCTCTTTCCATGATTAAAAAAGAGTAGCATATTACTTCTGACGATACTAGATAATTCTTCCCAGAAGAAACCTACAGAATGCAACAAATGGTTTGAAAAGACTTTTCTTTCAGCAGTTACTGATTTTCTGGATGGTTGACAAAGAGATGCAAAAATCTACGGAAACAGTAACTAAAATCCGGATTTGGATTTTTTTTTTAATTAGTAAAAGGGATCTAAATTTGTTATATTTTGAATATTCAGTATTCAACATTAGTAGCATTAAGTCATTTTTATTTTACTTTTATTTTATCTTAGATAGGATGGATCATATAAATAAACCTCAATAAATCCTTATGCCTTTGCGATTGGCAGCTTTGGATAATTTAATAAAAAAAACATTCTCTACTTCTCTTCTTTACTCTAGACTTCATCTCTTTCTTTTATTTTTGTCATCTTTCACCCTTCTCAGTTCTACATCAAACAGCCTTTGATGATCACAAGCAATATTGTCCCAGCACTCACCCATTATTTAATATTTAACTTTATTAAATTTAACCTTAAAGTTAACTTATTACATAATTGGTGACTGCTGGGACCTAAAATGTATTGTCACAACACTCACCAATACTGTCACAGCACTCATCTAACAGCAATGTACAACACAACCTGAGGGACCTAAATGAAGATATTTTAAAAAGTTGGGACTCATTTGCAACTCATCCGACATTAGAAACCGAACACAATTTACTCAAAAAGTTTTTCCAACACAAAATTGAATTACCAGTTTATGTTATTCAAATCAAATTATTCTTTAGCATTAATTATTGTTCCTCCCTTGTGATCGATAATCGTATTTTCTAAATTTGATAATTTAACTCAGTCCTTAACTGATGAATATTAGTTGATAGTTTAAGCTAGAGAGATTTGTTTAATAGTTATCAACTTATCAAGCTGAAGGATTTATTGGAAAGCTTGGAGCTATCTCAACACGGTTTGAAGTGAAAATACCGGAGGGAGCGGAGTGTCCACTCCAAGTGATTTTAGTGTAAGTATTAGAGCATCCAAGACAAAAAGTAAAGTCAACAAAGCAACCTAAAGACAAATGAAATTTGTATTTGGGTTTATTTAGCAAAGACATGCTGTAAGATTATTTCAATGAGTGTACATACAAGAATACATGTGAAGCAGTAGAGATACCTTATGTCCAACTGTGCCAGAATGGGCTTAAGGTGCCAAAATCTCAAGATGGTCATTGGTCAATTTATAGTATTGAGTCGACTTAGGCATTGGGAAGTCGACCCAAGCATTTGTAAAGACTTGATACACTGCAACACACTCAAAGAGTTTACCTTGGCTATTATGGAGTCAAGAGGTTGCCAACTCATACCATGATAGGTCAACTTAGTGCAGAAAATAAAGTTTCTCGGATTTGAGGCCTAATTGTACTTAATGTTAAACAAATCGACTTAGAGTGCTTAGAAGACTATCATGACTTTTAAGATAAATGGACAATGCCGATGGTCCTAAAACTATCATCAAAGCATCCTATCAAAATATATATATCTCATCAGAGCAGGTCGTCGTTTCGAATCTCGGCGAAGTGAGAGATCAGATTGTTGGTGAAAATAGCGATAAAACACAAGACGACTAAGTCACATGCTCTCACCCACTAATCCAATCATCTCGAGTTGTTAGAATAGTTGGTCTATGGTCTATGGGCTATGGGCAATTAATAGACCTCAACTAGTTTTTTGGTTTTTATCCTAGATATCATAATTTTTCCCACTCCACTTAGAAATTGTAATAGTAGTATAGTTCAAACCTGAGATCCCATAGTACCCAGGTAAGTTCATTTCCAATTGGGTACCCAGGTAAGTTCATTTTCAATTGGGTTAGGAGATCACCACATAATAGACCTCAACTAGTTTAGCATTAAGCTTTTGTTGTTGTTGGTACGTTTATATCAACTTGCATTATTAGATGCTAATGTATTAAAATTTTGAATTTTGTTTTAGGCAATTGCCATTCTCACTAACAATAAATTGCAAATTAATAATGTAGATACATCTTTTAATATGAAGATATGTTAATACCAATCTTTTCATTTTAAATATTTTATTTGCATTAAATTACATGGAATGTTCACATTAATTTATAAATAATATAAAATACTTAACGATGAAAAATATATATATAAGAAAAGATTAAAGAGAACATTTATTATAAAGATTGCCATAAATGCAATAACAAGGAGAATTAAGAGAAAAATATATCGGCCCAACTAGAGCCCAAGAAAGCACTTTATCCAAAAAAGATTTTCTTTCGAAAATCTATATAAGAAATTAGACACTAAAAAAAAGAAAAAAGCATATATACAGGCTTTCCAAAGTAAGATATAAGATAACTAAAAATTTTACTAAAATAAAATACATTAAGGATAAAAATCTGAAAGAATGTTTCAAGGAAGATGATATTCAATATATATAGATAGTTATTTTCATAAGATTTTAATTAAGGCTGTGACAATATGATTGAATTAAGTGAGTTAATATCAAAAAAATAAAAGAAATTGTTCATTCATCAATCATATTAATAAAGCTGAATTTTAAGAAGCATTAAATATGGAGTTGTACACTAAAATACAACATGGACCTTAACACGAAACACCAAATAAAAAGCATTGAAAATGAGAACCGACGCATTCCAATTACAAGCCCTAATATATTGAAGATATCAAATTCACATAAGATAAATGACTAAGCTGGTAGCTGACCACATTGACCACTTGTTCTTCTTCTGGAAGATCTTCCATAAATACAGGGCATTTTTCCGGAGCTTTGACAACTTCATCAGCTGTACCCATCATCATCAACCTCTGACCCTATACAATTTCCAAATTATAGTCCAGATAAAGCATAAAAGGGTCAGGTTAGGGAAAAGGATGATGGAAATGCATCACCTCCTTTACTCCTAAGGTGGACCAATCGGCATCATCCTAAAAAATGAAAGCAAAAACTCAACAAACAGCTGTCCCATCATGAATCTTTTTAGCATGTGAAGTCCGCATTCTGTAATAAAGAGCAATATGTCCTACCTTTAAAAGTCCACCTTTGACCATGATTTTTTGCCTTTCAGGCGGTACACCAGTTAAATCATACAACTGGCATTTAAAAACATACGGAGGCTGACTTGTGTCTATTTCCACAGCTTGAAAGACTTCCTTCTGCCATTTCACACTCACTGCATAGTATATTTTAGATAAGAGAACATCTAACAAGTAAAAGAAAAAAGGCAGGAAATAGTGAATAAATTATTCAGTAATTCAACAAGGCAAGTATTGGATTGTTCATAACCATCAAAGCCTTATCCCAACTGTCTGTTATCAATTTTATGAATGCTATTTCGCTCCAATGCATTGGTTAATTTATCTTAATCTTTGGTAAATTAAACAAGGTTACTTTTGGCCTACCTCTTTTTCTCCCTATCTCTTTAACAAAATGGTTTTAATTGCTATCCAAACAAAAAAGAATCGATGACGGCCCAGTATGGGGATTTCAATCAACCATCCAACAGGATTAGGACCTAAAAGCTCCAGGGTAATTTGACATAGGGAAAAGGCCTTTGAGGACTCTAGAGACCCAAATGAAAAGGAACGTGACTAAAATTGGTAATGCGTAGTGAACAGTAAGAGTCTTCGGTCAAATCGGAGGTTATACCTCTAATACCCTCTATGAAAAGAAATGGGGACACAACCACATAAAAAATTATAATATGCATCACACACAATTATGGCCAGAGATCAAAATCATCATGCTATAAATTGGAACTAAGCATAGACAAATGAACTAACAATGCCTGAAGGCGAAGATGAAAATGATGTCGATGTGGACCTGAGGAACCACACTAATTATCTCCTGCTCTAATGATATCCCTCTCCTCTACCCCGTACATGTCCATACCACCTGTCAATGTGATTTTATCTTAGATGTTACTTAGCTACCCTCCCTAATATTAATCGTTTTATACTCTATTTTTTCTAATTTTACAGCACATGCAACATTACATTCTAAAGCTTGCCTAATTACAATCTACAACTTAATACAATTTATAAATTTTTCTTTTGACTCTCTAATGTATTCTATTATCACATAAAACTCCTCAAGAACTTTCCCTAAAATGTCGTATCCATGGATAAAGTTTCTCTCAACCACAATAGCTTTCCTTGAAAAGAACCATATTGACTTTCAGCTCCATTAAAATTTCAATTTTTGTTCTATTAATTTCAAGTCATCTATCACAAATGCAAAATTAATTAGTTGAATTAGAAAAGAAATATTGTTTTGAACAAATAAGAATGATAATGAGTTTCAGCTCCACTAAAATTACAGACTAAAGATTCAGTTTTTGTTCTATTAATTCTAAGTCTTATCATCAAATGCATTATTAATGAGTTAGGAAAGATTATGGTTTTGAACAAATAAGAATGATGGCAAGTTAAGGATTTATGAAATACGTTACAAAAGCTGAGAACAGATTCCATTTTTCAATATAATTGTCCAGACAGTACAGAGTCCTATTTCTATACTCACAACATAGGGAATCAGATCAAACCAACCAAATCAAGGTACCAACTTATACGTAACCTCTTTTATCTTCAATTTTCTCAATAGTTCAAATAAAATAAGGAATGTAGAGAGCAGATATTGAAAATGATTTTGGAAGAAGTTATAATGATGTGATTTGCAGAGAATAAGGGAAGAACCAGATAAAACTCTTACAAGAGCACGTGAGTTTAGTATCTGTTTGGCGACATCCATAACAAGCCAAGATGCCTAACTAAAGAAAATTGCATCTAAAACTAATTGCAAAAAATAAAAAATAATTTTATCCAACATCCTATACAAACTCTAATATAAAGTATTGGTTCACTTCACATTCTACTCACATTTCAACATAGTCATCAATTTTATTTCACATATTACACAAATCTCAATATAATAATTTTATTTATATCACACAGATATCATTACATGGCTAACTTGACTACAAAAGAAGTCAAACCCAAATGGACCCCTAGGCTTTGTTTAATAAGAGCCCAAAAACACTCCATTCCTATCCTAAAAATTCCCCTCTAAAAAAGCTTTATATTTATTTGATATCATATACAAATATCAATATTAATAATTAACTTTATTTCACATCTTACCAAAATTACAAAATTAAAAATTAGTTTATTTCATATCTTACACATTTCAATTTTCTTAATTAATTTTATTTTTCATCAAGCATAATTCTCAATAATAAAATAATTTTATTTCACATAAATTAAAATATTTTTTTCTCTCTTAGACCTAAGAGCAACCCAAATCATCCCAAAAACATATTCCTACTAAACAAGGGCATAGTGTCCAAATAAACTACAATTTTAGCAAGAGCACAGAATAGCTACATTAACAAAATACTAAAATTATTGACTTATAATCACGATACTTGTAGAAACAACAAAAAGCTATAAAGTAAATTATTGCTATAAATTAACTAAACTAGAACCATTATAAATGATTGTAACAAAGATAGAGAGTTAGCACCTATTGAGGATAAAATGAGATAAGGACGTTTAGGATTTGTTTCGTTGGAGTTTGAGATGATTTGGGTAAGGTAAATCTTTTTACATTAGTGTTTTTATATGATAGGATAAAAAAATATTTTTACTATATTTATATTTTTAAATTAATGGTCACTTTTGGACCATTTTTGCCAAATTCCTTACAAATCGTAAGGGCTTGTTGGCATTTAAAATAAAAGCCATTTTGGAAAAAAAATTTGGTGAGTAATCTTTTCTCTATAAAGATCTTTTCGAAGTCATATTTATGGAGCAACTTCCAGGGTATGCTGCTTAGAGAAACTCTGATTTGCAAGTTTCGAAAATCTATATGTGGTCTTAAACAAAGGCTGAGAGTTTAGTTAAAAATTTTCAATATAGTGACTCCTCAAATTGGTCTGAAAAGTAATTCTGTTGACTACTTCATTTGACACACTCAGGCTGGATGTCATCCTCGTTGTATGTATGGATGACATTTGTTGATAAAAAAAAAAGCTCAAACCAATTGAAGCCTAGGGAGATTGCTTTTATCTCCATGGAAATTTTTTGTGAAAACTGAAACTCACTCAAAAGTTGCTCAATTTAAAATTGACTCAATTTTCTTTTGACTCAAAGTTGGGTCATGTTCATAAAAAAAAGGTAGTTCACTTAAAAAAAAATGCGTAAATTTGTAATCAACTCAATATATGCATGAATATATGTATTTAGAATTTTTCAAAATATGAAATTTTTTGTATATAATTATTTTATTATATTTTACATAAAAGAGATGAGATTAGAAATATACACATAAAATTTAAAAATAAATTTATAATATTATATTTTAATATATTTAATATACATAATGAATATTTTTTTAGAAAATATGGATTAATTAGGCTCGATTTAACTCTAAAATCATCTCGAAATTGAAAAAAGTTTAATAGACTCGAATCAAACTCTACTTGAAATCGAAATTTTCAATTTTGAGTTGAGTTTTGCTTGCTCAAAGTCAACTTGAAGCCTTTGTTACGTATCTCAGGTGATATGTCTTTTTGGTTGTTTATGCATGTAGGAAATTGGTTAGTATATTGATTTATTTGGGTATTATGAGACCTGATATCTCTTTTGCTATTGTTGTTGTTTGCTAGCATTTGTAAAATTCAAAATAACACCATTGAGATGCAGTTATTAAAAATCTCAGGTTTATTAAAATGTCTTGATGAAAGTGGCAGTTGTATAAAAATATTAGAAATCTAGATATTGAAGTTTATTTTGATATTTTTTATGTAGAATATATAGCTAATAGGAGATCCACTACTGATTTCTTTATATTTATTGGTAAAAACTTAATAGTTTGGAAAAGAAAGAAGTAAAATGTAGGTGCAAGGTCTAGTTTTGAAGTTTAGTGTAGAGCTATGGCTCATTTATTTTATGAGGTGACTTGAATTAAAATTATGTTAGGATGTCTTGGTTTAAATTGGACTTGCCAATGGTTTTACATTGTGATAATAAGATAGTTGTCTACATTGTTAAGAATTCTATTATTCACGAGAGAACTAGCATATTGAGGTTGAATCTCATTTCATTAGAGATGTGCTTGCAAAGATGATTGTATCCTATGTTAGCCCCAAGAAACAATTTGCAAGTGTAGTTACAATGCCTTTAACTTCTTTATATTTCATTACTCTTTGTAATAAGCTGAAGTTATATAATATCTATACTCTAATATGAAGGAGTGTGGTAGATTAATAGTTTCATCTTTATTTTAGACCAGTTATCTAGTTTTTGATCATTATTGTATCTCCTACACTACGTATATTGTGAGGAATTTCCTAATAATAAAGACATTTCATTTTCGTGTATGTTGCTTAATATTTCATATAGTAAGCTAATTTATGATGGTTTGATGGATATAGAAGCAGATTAAGAACTTTAAGCTTGTGAGAGAAATTCAACACTCAACCTAAATCTTAACCAGTTCATTCGGGTTTGAAATTTCAAGCCTTTTCTGTGTTTTAACTGATGAAAAATAACATGAACTTTAATTTAATCCTATACTAGTTGTAGTCATCTACCTTGATTTCACTTTTTATTGCACTCTATATAAATCAACATTCCCCGTGAGCATAACTGATTCAAAGTCATTCTTTTGACCCTATCCCAAGACTTTTTTTGCGAACCTTTTCCTTTTTATTATTGTGATGTAGATCCCTTCCTCTTTACATACAATGGGTCTCTAATGACAAGGTCTATGACCAATCCACCATAAGCCTTTCTTTGGGGCTCAAAAAGGCCCCAAGCCTCTCCAAAAATACATCCATTAATATTTTATATTAACTCACATCATAAAAAATTCTAATATTTAAAAATCAACTTTATTTTACATTCTTCAAATCTTTTAATGAAATTGTTTTTTTATTTCTAATACAACTTTCAATAATAAAATAACTTTATGTCATATCATAATATTTAAATAATTTTCCTTCTTTATCTACATCCTACACAATTTTCAAAATACCAATCAACTTTATTTCACATTCAACATTATTTGTAACATAATTGTGTTACTTTATTTATCATTAATCTTATATTTAAAAAATCAAAAAAAAATTCAAAACTACATTTTCTTCCAAATGCCAAGTAGACCCTTAAGGTAATGAAACTAAAGTTTAAAAGACTCTTCACAAAAAACAGACGATTGTCCTTATTTTCCTAGATATATATACCTTCTCCTTTGAGTTTAGGGCCCATTGAGACCATCATGCCTCAACAGATTTATGCCTTGAACACTTAGTTCTATCCTAAATTAATCAGGTATTGGTTGACCTTATACGAATTCAAGATATAAACAGGATGACACAATTATTCACAATTATTTCCCATGTAATGGACCCAGCTACGAGTTGGTGGGTCGACTCATTTACAACTTGTTTATTTAAATTATTAGTTGTTTTTTCCTCCTAGTATCAATTTTAATATTAATAATTACATGTATATCACATAATAATTTAATTTTATTTAGCCAAATTTTATAAATTATTGATTTAAAGTACAAAACATTGAATTTATCAAACTTCTATTAACTCAAAAAATTATAATGAGTTGGCAAAGTCAATTTAAATAATTTGTTTATTAAATAGATCAAGTATGGGTTTTGAAGCTTGACCTAAGTCAAATATAAATGGGTTGGGTAAAAGAACAGATTGACCCAAACCCAACCACTTGAATTGCCACCCCTACTTCTAAGCTAGCATATCAAGAAGTTATGACATGCAAGCCCATTTAATATCTTCTACTTTTTCCATCACATGACTACATTGATCTTCGTCAAGGGCCATCTCATCCTTATGTGAGGGAAGTCCTAACTCAACATTAACCCACTGCTGACAACAAATAAGAAAAACGAAATATTCTTGAATCATTATGCTACAAACATTTCCACTTCATTAAAGGACCATCTACTACCCTTTTTTCTTCTTCCCCTCACTAAATAATCATCAAATTTTTTCTATTTCACGTACTTTCGAGCCTGAATTGGAGATCCTACTTTATTAATTCTAATCCTCTGGTTAAGGTACATTTTCAACAAATTTCAATTATTTAAGGGCGATTGCTTTCAATTGAAGTGTCTTACTAATTGAGATTTGTTGATTACTCAAATTAAGAGATCTAAAGTTAATTTAAGAGAAACTTAATGTTTTATTATATTATGTGAGAACCAAACCAACTACTTGATCCACATTCTTAGAAATTTCTTTATGAGGAAAACTTTAATTCGATCAAACAACAAATTGAATCATTAATCTTTGAATTAATTAATCTCACAAATCACATAATTTAAAAACATACTCGGATTCGTCGATGTAGAAATCATCCCAGTGACGAGCTTAAAATCAAATAGGTTTTCTCCCTCTTATCTCACCTCGAGTATATACACCGATTAGATAGAATATCGTGCGTTAAACATGGGTAAAGAGAGGACTTATTTATAGAGGGATTCAATAAATTCAGTATGTCCATCAAATAGCCGATCGAACGGATGAGATTTTTCCATACTATTAACAAACTTTATGGATAAAATCGTATTAACAAACTTACCCAATTTTTTAAGGTCATGTAAATTAATCAAATTAATTCAAATTTTGAGGGCCGCATAATGATAAAAGAGGGAGTGAGATTAAAAAGAAAAGCGAACTACTTATACTTCCAAACCTAAAGGGTTTCTAAGCATGTGGTTCCTTTAGGTTTGTCAATGGACAGTCAGGAAGAAAGAAGCGCATCATCTTTTCTAGCAACATGGAACCAAAGATCCGTTGAGCCAGGTAAGCGAAAATAGCAAGCAGTAGAATTGAGACCTAAGATCGGGCCTTCATCTTGCTAGTGGGAAGGCCTAAGGAATCAATATGAGTAAGCAGAGGGTTTAACTCTGCTTCATGTGGTGTTAGAAAAGAAGTGAAGCGGATACAAACGATAATAAGACTAAATATTTTGGCGCCATTGCGAATATCCAAATTTTAATAATTATCCACTTATTAATTTAAATGAATAATTTAAATATAAAAGGTATTATCTAACATTCTCCTACTTGGCTCGATAATATTAATAGTATAGATATTAGGCACACATAATATGCACAAATTTCAAACATAATATTCATCATCATAATTACCATAATATGATAAATTATTAAATGCGAGTTATAATAGTTGTATATTATTTAATTTTTAATATACTACTTTCCATATACTATGACATCAATAATTTCACATTTGCTCAATAAGTATAGGTCCACAATTATGTCTCAATGAGACTTTTTCTATTAATTTAAAATATACAAACAAATATAATAATAAATAAAAAATACATAATGTATGTAAGAAACATATTAATAAAGCTCAAAGTGTTTATTATTATTATAAATGTCAACCATAATTACAATTAAGTCCCATTCTATATACATATTCCTATTTCTGAACCTCCTCCTTAACGGCAAAATACTTTAATTCTATATGTTTGGCATCTTTGGAATACTTGTCGTTCTTGGAGAAAAATACTACTGCGACATTATCATAATAAATTCTCAGCGGCTTACTTATGGTGTCGACCTCAAGCCCTGAGATAAAATTTTGCAGCCATAAAGCTTGAATTGTAGCTTCAAAACATGCCACAAATTCATTTTCTATTGTAGATGCGGCGATTATAAGTTCTTTAACACTTTTCCATAATATGGCTCCCTTTATAAAGCCAAAAGTAAACTTTCTGCTATCAACGCATCCAGCAAAGTCTGAATCTGAATAGTCGATCACTTCTAAGTGGTTTGTCCTCCTATAAATGAGCATATAATCTTTCATTTCTTGTAAGAACCTCAGCAATTTCTTTGAAGCTTTCCAATACTCCATCCCAGGATTACTTTAATACTTGCCTAGCATGCTGACCGCAAAGCTAATATCCAGTTTAGTACAGGTCTGCAGATACATAATGCTATTTACAACTGAAACAAATGGAATTAACTTCATAGCTTTCTTTCAACATTATTTTTAGAACACTATGCAAGACATAGTTCTCACCTTTGAGAATGGGAACAATTCCAAATAAATAATTTCTCACATAGAACTTTATTAACATAAGCTTTCTGTGATAATGCTAATATTTCTTGTGATCTATCACAAAATATTTTTATTCCAATCACATAAGAAGCTTCACCCATATTTTTTATTTCAAATTTCTCAGATAAGAAATTCTTTGTCTGATGCAATATGCTTAAATCATTAACAACGAACAATATATCACCAATATATGGGACTAAAAATATATATTTACTCCCACTGATCTTATGGTATATACACCAATCAACAATATTTTCCTTAAAATCAAAAGATGTACTAGCATTATTAAACTTAATATACCACTATCGAGAAGCTTACCTAAATTCATATATTTACTTCTTTAATTTACACACCATGTGCCCTTTACATTCTATTGGAAAACCTTCTAATTGATCCATATAAACTTCTTTCTCAAGATTTTCATTTAAAAAGGAGGTTATAACATCCATTTAGTGTAACTCTAAATTATAATGAGCTATCAAAGTCATAATTATCCTTGGAAAATCTTTCTTTAATACGACAGCAAATGTCTCTGTATATTCCTCTCTTTTGCTTCATGAACTTGGTTTTACTTTTAGGCTTGAAGTGACTCTCAGTTTTTTACCAATGAAATATATGGACTAACCATTATGTTTATTTAGCCTTGTCTCTTTCTAAACCAACTTACTAGCCAATTTATTTACATTCCACTTACCATTTGTGGTATTATAATTTATTTGAAATGGCCCATATTTAGAAACAAGCGAGTTCAAGATGAAATACACAAGGAAAGAGTCATCCACTGTCATTTTCATGGTATTAAGTTTAGCTGCAATATTAATCATCTTAATAATATGTTCTTGCATACTCCTCGACCCATTATACTTTATAGTTGTGAGTTCTGCCATAGGAGTACCAGCTAGAGACTTATTAGTAGATTTAAATCTTTCTATTTATGGAATAATAATCTTAATATTATTGGCAATTGTCATATGCAAAAACATAAGTGCTAGCCTATTACTGCGTTCCCAAGCTTTATAGTCTAATTTCTCTTCTCACTTCTTAAATTAGTAATAGCAAAAGGATTTTCCTCTAATAGAGCAAAGTCAAGATCTATCACACCTAAGTGGAAATTGACTTATTCACGTCACTCAGAGAAATTTGAACCATTGAACACAGTAACAAGAATGGCCTATGAGGGAAAATAAAATGCTAGAAATAATACCGATAAATACTTATTATCTTTATTTCAGATTCAGAAAATAATCAATAACAGTATATTATAGTTCTCCTTTGGGTAGATATTATAATATACTATCAAAAGTAAATGCCAAAATTAACTTTAATTAGGTAATTAAATATTCTTTAGTAAATATACTTGTATATTTGGATAAACGAAATATATTTACTAAAGAATTTTAATTTATTTACATTATGTTTACTAATTATAGAATAACAATTTACCTTTGGGAAAATCCAGAAGTTCTAAAAATTAGCAAACATCATTTTATCCAATCATTTTCAATAATAGGCATTTCGACAATTATGAATAAACGACAAATCTTTATATTGTATGATATTTCCTATAAATTTATTTAGTTTGGCTACTTTGGTGAGTACAACCTAAATAACATATAGAAAATCATATAAAATAATTGATAAGCGATAATTTTAAATATTTCTAACATAATAATGTCTAATAAATTTAATCATTATAGTATAATAAAATTATACCTTATTCATGCAAAACATACATTCATTTTAATTGCAATAAATTATAATACAATTAAATTAAATACAGAACCATTCAAAAAATATCACACATAAGTGATCCGTGCACCTAATATTCATTTAATTGCAAATAGAAGAAAAACTATTGCAATTAGCTTGAGATAAAAGCATCAAATTTATCATTTTGCCGTGTGGCTCCAAGGCCAAGCAGTTAATCAGTTACTGGAAAAGATAATAGAAAAATATTGAATTAAAATCTTTCATCATAATTCCTTAGCTTGATGACTATTTGAGAAAGAATATCAAGCGAGCAGGATATTTATTTCATATTCGTAATAACTATTCATGTATTACACAAATAAGCCATGGGATTTACTATTGGCACGTGTAAAGTATATTTACAGAACAATTATTCTCGTGATTAAATCTAATTAGAAAACTCAGCGCGCAAAAGCATTAAGTAATGCATGCATGATCGAATGCATCAAAATTAAATATTGTAATTACTGAATATCCCATAAAATCAAGAGCATGAACCTTGACTAAAATCTGAATCCAAAAACACAATGACGAATTATTAGTTCAATAAATCATAGCTCTAATACCAAATGTTAGGAATTTTTTTATGCGAAAAATTTTAATTCGATCAAACATTGAATCGAAATCATGGATCTTTGAACTAATTAATCTCACAAATCATATAATTCAAAAACATATCCGAATTCGTCAATGTAGAAGCTATCCCAAAGACAAGCTTTAAAATCAAATGGGTTTTCTCCCCCTTTATCCCACCTCTACTTTATATACCGATTAGACGGAATATCATGTGTGAAATATGGGAAGGAAGAGGACCTATTTATAGAGGGATTCAATAAATTCGGTACGTCCATCAAGTAGCCAATCGAACGGATAAGATTGGTCCCTACTACTAACAAACTTTATAAATAAGATCATATTAACAAACTTATCCTATCTTTAAGGCCATTTGAATTAATCAAATTAATCCAAATTTTGAGGAACACATAATGATAATATCCAAATTTTAATAATTATTCATTTATTAATTTAAACGAATAATTCAAATATTAAAAGGATATTATCTAACACACATCTCCAAATTATCAAATTTAAATTGACAGGCAAAACTAGCTTAGTAAACTTTTACTTATAGTCATCGATCTCTTATTGCACCTTAAAATTGCATTCGTCCTGCATCATAAGATTTCATTCCTTTAGATAGGTACATTTTAGCCATTTATTGTCTAGTCGTGCTCTATCAATAAGATTGATATCAAAAGATTGGGTTCACATCACGCAAGCTAACAATGGAAGAGTACGAAGTGTTAGCTTCAGATCTCATCGAATCATATTTGCAACTCAATGAAAATAAATTCTTTTTGTGCAGAGGAGAATGAAAAGGGAATTTCATGAGAGGAAGATATGTTTGCAACTCCATATAACATTGTCCGATAACCAACCAGCATCCTAAGCAAAACTCGTCCAGAAAACGTAAGGGCTGCCACCCACGGGCATAATGACAAAACCGAAAGCTGAAACCATCAAAATGACACAACCAAACAGCCCTAAAACTACATAGGACAAAAGAGTAACCAGAACCCTAATTATGGTTTCACTGAAAGAGAAAAGGCCGCGAATTCAACCAAAAAAGAATAATATTATTGAATGAAAGGAGAGATGAGGGAGGATGGCTGAAGTCCATACCGATAGGCATGCTTGCTTGGCTAGAACTACTTCGATTGCGGAGAGAGAGAGAGAGTGAGAGAGTGAAGAGAAGGCTTTCTTGAAATTCGTGAAGAGAAGGCTTTCGCGGAGCTCGGAAAAGCAGAAAAACCCCACCGACACGCAGATCAATTCGGCGGTTTCGGCTTGCGAGTTTCAGGAACCGGTTCTCACATACGATTAGAAATTCTTCAAAAATTATAAATTTTATATTCATTTAAAATCAGTGTATAAAATTTTAAATATTTATTATTACAACAGAGCTTAAAAATTACATAAATTTTAGTTAAATATCTAATATCATAAAAAATTAAGTATAATATATATAATTTTAATAGCAAAACACAATAATTATTAAATTATTTAAAAAATTAGTTACAATATATATATTTTTTAAAACATCATTTAAAATTTGAAAGTTCTCTCAAATATAAAATAGAAAACTTTTATAGACATAAATGAAACATATAAGTTAATTAGTATGGAACTTAGAGTGATTTATAAAAATAAAATAAAATTAATATAAATATTAAAAATATGTCAAAATAGAATTAAACATGAAATAGGGCAGCCAAAATGGATCAAAAAAAATAGCCCTTGCCCAAACCCATTGATGTGATCAATTTTCACAAAATTGGTCCAAATTGGGCCTAACTAAAGGTATAAACCCTTGGATTGATCCGGTCAACTTATCAACTAACCTAACTGACTCAAATCATCCTCGCAAGTGCACGCATGTGACCTGGTCCCTCCCGTTATTGCGGAGTTGCAGAGGGCAGGTTCTAAAAATTACTAAGAGCTAGATCAACTTATCTTCAGAAAAGATCTAAATTGAAAGTTGTAACTCCTATCAATGTAAGGAGAAAACAAAATCATTGGCTTGAAAGGATCAATGGCCAAAAATGCATCAAACTCCCCTTAATTATGGATCATTGTTGTCGTAGATAGAAGTCCAATTAGGCCCGAGTTAACTTGAAAAAAGTGCTAGAACACCTTAATTAATCATCTGATAAACCAAGTGGCATAACTAACTCCACAGTGAAGCACGCTGCCAACAACCACCTAAAGCCTCCTATAAATACCCCTTTTGCTAAAGTTATTCTACACAATTGGACATGCCTGCTAGATGCCAAATTGCCTCTAGAGTACCCTTATCCTCTCGCATGACAATTTCCCTCAGATAATCATTGCAACCAATCATCAAAGTTCTGAAATTTCAATCTACAGTATGCACGCTATCGATGTTACATTAGATGCTCAACTAAAAAAGACAACTCGACTAAAGTCTCTATTAAACTTTTATTAGCCTCAACTTCCCTTACTACCTCATTTAAAAGCAAGTTGGCAAATCGGCAAGATTGCTTTTTTAAAACCATAATTTGGTAGAAAAATTGTCTTTGATGGCAACAACATCCATGAGTGACCCTTGTACACTTCTCTTCGCTGAGCAAAGCAAATGGAGTGAAAATTAGGTGAGTTCTAAAGGTGTACATTAAACTGTTCAAACCGAAAAACCAAAGCAAACCGATTAAATTTAATCTATTTAGTTTGGTTTAAATATGTTGGTTTGGTCAATGATTTGATAATTGAATTGTATGGTCATAGGATTTGGTTGTTGTTGTCGTTGTTGATCAAACATGATATGAATCCTTTACAAAATTTCTATTATGTTGTTGTATCGGATTTAGTTAAATCTCATATCTTTGAAAACTAAATTGGCCAAATTAATCAAAATATCATTTAACATCAAGTAATGGAGCTATCAAAATTATACTATACATTCATTCTTTATTCACTACAACTTGTATTTTCCACCTCATCATTGATTCCTCAAATAATTTCTTCTTGAAGTTAGTGAAGGCCTTCCTCTGATCTTTATGGTTTTCATAAAGATTTCACATAGACCTCTATGTTAATCTTTTCCTTCACTCCCATCCAAATCGTGTGATTTGTTAGTCTTGAATTTTTTAAACAAAAGTTCCATTCCCCCAAAATAAAATGGGAAATTAACAAAAAAGACTTATAGCACCTATAGTGAAATCGTCTTACTCCAAAATTTTAATGAAAGTATTGAATTCATCACCTTCGAAGATATACTTGTAAATCAATATGCCTCCTAAGGAACATAATCTCTTTGTTTTTGTGGGAATGAGACTTGGGCTTGCCTTGGTCATTGACCTTGAGCTTGATTCAATCTCTGCCCTTCATTTTTTGTGCTACATCAAGACTAAATACATACATAAGGCCCTGTTTGGCAATGGGCTAAAAATCATGGCTAAAATTAGTCATGACCAAAATCTTAAATTTATTTTAAAAAAATTTAAAAAATTATTTTATATCTCATCTTAAACAAATTTCAATATTAAATAATCACTTTATTTCACATCCAACACAATTCTCAATAAATCAATCAACTTTATTTCATATCCTACACAATTTTTAATATAACCACTTAATTTATTTCATATTATACATATTTTTTAAAAATAGTTAAAAATTTTAACCAAATCTTCTTTTTTTTTTTTCTTATAACCAAACAGAGCCTAAGGCCCTGTTTGGCAATGGACTAAAAATCATGGCTAAAATTACCTATGGTCAAAATCTTAAATTTATTTTAAAAAAATTTAAAAAATTATTTTATATCTCATCTCACACAAATTCCAACATTAAACAATCACTTTATTTCACATCCAACACAATTCTCAATAAATCAATCGACTTTATTTCATATCATACACAATTTTTAATATAACTAACTTACTTTATTTCAGATCATACACATTTTTCAAAAATGGCTAAAAATTTCAACTAAATCTTCTTTTTTTTCTTATTACCAAACAGAGCCTAAAGGTTAAATAAAATTTTTATTTAATGTGATTTGAATCATCCAAATTAACGTAAATTTAATAAGGGATATCCCATTCCGCCCGTGGAGGTAGAACCTAAATTCTCGCAAGTTCACATAAACGTATTATTTAATATTAAATTATATTTTTAAAATTTAAAAATATATATTTAAATATTACAAATATTTTTAAGTATTTATAATTACTATTCTAACATTAATTTTTTTTTTTATATTTTAATCTATAATGATAATTTTTGATATTTAAATATATATAAATTTATTTTTTTAAAATAATAATTTAATTATCAAACTTAATAAAATTAGTCAAAAAAAAAACTCACATAAAAAAACCTTTTAATAAGAGTACTTAAATAATATATTTTTATTTTTGTACATTTGTGTGAAATTAAAATTCTAACTCAAAGGCTTGAATAGAATTACACCAATTTAATATTTACATAAAATAGTCTGGCATTGTGTAATACCCCAATTCAAACATAAGTATTGGTCTACTATTCATACAAAACAAAATGAGTCGAAAAAAAAAAAAACATACCTCCCTCCAATATGACTCATTATATGTAACTCTCTTAACATCCTGTCACTCGAGTTTTCCTTTTCAAAAAATTTTTTATGTAAATTTTTTATTTATTTGTACATATATATCGATCACAATCTTCACTCCCTCAGAGGCACAACAACTGATCTTAGCTCCTCTATCTCACCCTCAGTGAGATCACAATCATCTAATTCCCATCAACAAAATTTTGCATCAACCTCAAATCTATGTGAATTATATTTGAAGTCTTAGATAAATTTATTTCAATTAAATTAACATACCATATCATATCATATAAATATTTAAATATAAAAATTTTAACTTTTTTTTTAAATCAACATCCAAAAAAAACTATTTTAAATCATATATATATATATATATATATATAATAATTTTACTTCACATTTTTGCATACATCAAAATAATAACTGACTTAAATTAAATAAATAATTTTATATTTATCACACAGCATAATATCATATATAATTTTAAATAAAAAATATATATACTCATTCAAACTTTAGTGTTTTAAATACTTTCAAGGATCTAATAATCAAATCTAAATTAAAGATTAGTGATTTACATACCACTGTATCAATCATATAAAATAACAGTAAAATAAATAATAATTTCATTAACAAAATTCAAACAAAGTAAATTAATAAATAGTAAATTTATTAACAAAATTCAAATATGATAAATTAAGTAAAAAAATATACATGATATTTTGTGTAAAAAAATTTTACTCAATACATAAAAGTGAGTTTTATAAAATAATAGTAAAATTGATAATATTATATAATACTGAGTACTAACCTACAAAGCAAAAATACTATAATAAATGAATGGATATATACGAAAAATTAAAATGTAATTATATGTATTCCTTTATAACCTATGATAAGAAGCTGAGGATATCCAGTTGCTTGTTAATGATCTTTAACGCAAGCAAAAATATGAGCATCGAATCGTAGGCGACCAACGCATGCTTATCGAGTAACATGCATCCTAAAATTTGCTTTGATAGCATCACCAAGGTTCAACTCTGCTTTGAGCAAAAGCTGATCTCCCATATAAACTATTAGTCCGTGGTGTTCTTCTAGTTCACTAAAAAAAAAAAAAAAAAAAAAGCTTACCAATTATGCTTTGATCTCATTCGGACTCTTCCATTTTGTCATCCGTGGGCGCGGTCTCTACCTCACTATCGCTACTGATACCAGTAATGCACCGCGGGTCTTCAGTTAGCTTATTTTGTATGTCATACTTGGCAAATTTGAACCGTCTTCCTCCATCTCTTGGCTCTTTCCTTCTTACCCGCCGATTGCTCGCCCATTGTTTCATGGATTGAGCAGCAGAGAAAAAAGCAACATCAGTGGGATTCATTTCCTTATCTTCCGGAGCACCTTTATCGAAAAAGAACAAGTCGGCATCCATGGTAATGCCATCAGAAGAAACCGAATCCACCGAAACGACATTCGACTCATCAAAGATCAACTTTGTTGAAGAAAATCTCGATGCATCAGCTACAAAGACTTTTTGACCCATTTGTTCGAGTTGTATAAGCCAATCTGCTCAAAGAAGACGGTAAAGATCATGCTGTTTACATGCCATACACAATCACACAATACACGGTAAAAGCATCGAGACTCACTGAGAATCCCTTGCGGTGACTGCTCAGTTGGTTTTCCTGCACTCAAATTACCATGCTGCTTCTGAACCCACTTAATTAACTCGGTTGGGAGCGACGAGGTTGAGAATGAATTCAAATAGGCGATAGCCTTGCTGTTATCTCCCTTTTTCCTTCAATAAAAAACATTATACATCAGTGCTGTCTAACACTATCACAGAGAATTGTTGCTACCAGCATACCTGGAAAATTTAACAGCCTCATTTGTAACAATTAGCTTGGTCAAAACCAGATTCCTCATGCTATCATATTGATCCATCTCCTTCCGGGGGTAAAGGAAAGAATAATCCACCAATACTACAGCATCATAGAGGACTCCTCTTACAAGATTTTCCGCGTCAGAATTCTGGTTTTGAAAATCTTCCATATCAGAGAAAATACTTGTGAATGCGAAAGGAAAAGAGCTCCATTTTTCATCCTTGTAAACACATCATTTTTAACACAAACTCAAACGGTTGCAGTCCTCGTCATGCGATAGAATTAATAGGAACAGTAAGATGAAAAAAGAAATAAATCAAAGCTCATTCTTTTAAACGAAATTAATGTTGTGCAGGGAATATATCAAGAATTGTGCAACTTTACAAGTTTATGCTGTGCAGAACATCGGAAAACCTAGAGAGTACATGGCATGCAAGACGAGCCAATATACTTGGTTCTTAACATGAACACATAATGGTCTGAGTAAAGTATATGTGATGCAGAGCCAGATCACCAGCGTCAGCGACTGCGTTATAATCTATGACCTTGAGCGTAGATTATAACAAGTTTATTTTGTATATAGTTATTTTAT
>JAEMOT010002708.1:71593-105140 GCA_019297695.1 Apostasia ramifera | reverse complement strand
ACAGTTCGGCTTCGTCTGAGGCTACGGCAGAGGGCTGAGGCTTCGACTTTGAGTTCTGATTCTTTTTGGTTTGCTTATAGTATTTCTTAGTTCCCAAATTTCGTTGTTTTCCCTGTTTCCCTGCTTTGTTTCCTTCCATTATTCTTTGATTCCTTGTAGTTATTCACAGCAGTCAAGTTATGTTTTCATTTTGGTAGAATGAATGGTGTCTCAAGTTTCCTGTTGGTGTTTGAATTTTCTTGCTTCCAGAATCTGTAGGAATTTACTCTGATTCCTTGTTTCATTTTCATCATGCTACGAAAATTATAATTCCAATTCTGGATTCTTGTTATTTCCTGTTTAACTCATGCATGGAAGAAATATATATTAAATGAATGGATTAATTATCATGTGCGAAGTTCTTTAAGATAATATGCATGCGTGTTAAATCATTTCTAAACTTTGATAATTTAGCTATCTTATTCGCAATAGTTTCCTGAATTTGCTTGAATCAAATTTTAATTATCAAAGTAATTTCGTGACACGTATGTGAATATGCAAAATAATTATATCTAATATAATTTGAAAACTTAGTTTTAATCTCCACTTCATTTGTATTTAGTATTTTATATAAAAATAAAAACTTAGGCGCTACTTAATATTGGTAGCGTTAGGATCGCCTTAAAACCGATCCCCGCGCTGCATCAGCTTGGTATCAGAGCCTAGGTTCATCTTAGGTTCATTGTA
This sequence comes from Apostasia ramifera, assembly GCA_019297695.1. NCBI lineage: Eukaryota > Viridiplantae > Streptophyta > Magnoliopsida > Asparagales > Orchidaceae > Apostasia > Apostasia ramifera. Next base: position 104,414 of record JAEMOT010002708.1, on the reverse strand, counting down.
GGTTAGTGCTTAGGTTTGCATTTAGTTTTAGGTTCATTTTAGTTTGCATTTATAGTCTATCGTGTCAACCCGTAGTGGCCTACATTTTCGGGATAATGAGATCGAGAATACTCCTCGTGATCTCATATTGCAACTTCAGGAACAAATAAAAAATTTAACTAATGAAGTAGCAGCCCTGAAAGTTAGTAAAACCACTACCTCTGAAATTCCACGTGTTACTGAAGAACACGTTGGGGCTTCACAGAGCCATCCACCTCGGATGGTTATCCCACCTCCTAGGGTAACACCAGAACTTGACCTCCTAGATGATGATCTGTTCTATGAGAGTGATGATTTTTATCATCCTACTAGACGTCAGACTCGACGCATAGGACCTCTAGGAGAGGCGTATCATCACCAAGGTGTAGGAGGTAGACTTCAATATAGATACGACGCTCCTTATCGGGCTCGTAACCCATATCAAAGAGAGCCCCCGCGGATACCTGCTCCGCGACAACCGTATCGTCAGGATCGTTATCCTGATCCTATGCCACGACGCTATGAGCGTGAGACTGGAGATGCTAGACGCCCTGAGCGCGATCCTGATGCTGACCTAACCCGTAGGGTTAAGGTTGACCCACCCACTTTTGATGGTCGACTTGACCCTAAAATTTTCGCTGATTGGGTTATCGACATGGACCAGTTCTTCGACTGGCAGCCTATGTTTAACCTGAATAGAGTTCGATTTGCTAAGATGAAATTGGTAGGTCACGCTAAGACTTATTGGGTTAATTTGGAGAGGCAAGGGTACAGAAATGGTCAGCCTACCGTTTCTTCGTGGGAGGAGATGAAAGAGCTCCTTAAGGCCAAGTACCTCCCATACTCCTTTCAAGATAGACTCATGGATGAGTTAGCTCATTTGAGGCAAGGTTCTTTGAGTGTCACTGACTACATGAGCCAGTTCGATGAATTGCTGATTCGATGTGACCTCCAGGAAGATGAACGTTATACCATTGCCCGATTTAGAGCTGGCTTGCGGGTTGATATTAAGAGAGAGATGTTGACTCGACAAGTCTACACTCTGGAGGAGGCTTTTCAGTATGCTGTTGATATAGAACAGTACATGAAAGCCACGATGGCGAGAAAGTTAGGAGCTAACATCGGAGAATCCTCCAAAAAACTCGGTCAAACTCCGTCAAACTCCATTTGGGTTCAAGAGTGGTAGTACTGCTACTACTACTGATAAGGGTAAGAAACCAGTGTCAGGAAGCACATCCGCCTCCAAGCCTAATAGTATAATATGTTTTTTTTGTGGCAAAACTGGACACTATATGAATCAATGTCCACAACGAGTACTATTTCTCAGTCATAAAACTGATGCTGAGAATGAGGAAGAGACGGGGGATAGCATCGAAGAAGACGTTGATCCTATGGAAGAGGTTGCTAGTGTAGTTGAAGAAGACATAGGGTCTTCTCAGTTAGCAGTGATGAGGTGCATCATTGCCACACCTAAAGTCGACCCTGATTGGAGGCGCACCGCTATTTTTCACATGTATTTTAGATGTGGAGATATTCACTGCAAGTTAATTATCGATAGCGGTAGTTGCATGAATGTTTTAGCAACGTTTGCCATTGCGCGAATGAATCTAAAGGCAGAAGCTCACCCACAGCCTTATAAGGTCGCATGGGTTGACGAGACTATGATCTCTGTGACCCAGAGGTGTTTAGTTCCTATTCAGTTGGGAACACACGCTGAGAAGATCTGGTGTGATGTTCTGCCTATGAATATTGCCCATGTATTATTTGGTAGACCGTGGCTATATGATCGGGACGTGATTCATTACGGCCGATTGAATACCTATGTATTCACCTTTAAGGGGAAGAAGGTGAAATTGAATCCTGCAAAGCCTTTAAAATTAAAGGCTAAAGAAACATTTGCATCGTTAGAGCAAAAGAAATTTCTTCACATACTTAGCTTATATAAATTTGAGCAAGAATTTAAGAATGAAGCGATTTCATATGCTTTAGTGGTGCGTGAGAAGAAAGATGTCCCCTCTGATGACTGCATTCCAGAGGAAGTACAAAACTTGTTATCTGATTATCAGGACCTGTGTCCTAAGGAGTTACATATGTCATATAGGACTAGTGAGTTTGCATCATCTTTCGCACAGCATATTCATGATTTGCATGAGGAGATTAAGCGAAAGTTATTTTTAAATTATGTTAAGTATAAAATTAATGCAAATTCATATACAAATGTCATGAAATTTTATGTAGGTGATTATGTGTTGGTCTATGCAAATTCAGTTAGATTTTCCCATAAAAAGTCTAAGAAATTTACTGCAAAAAAGATAGGGCTTTATCGAATCCTCAGGAAGATTAGCCCAAGTGCATATGAACTTGAACAGCCTGAACACATGAGAATAAATCCAACATTTAATATATCAAATCTTTTACCATATCATGAGCCACTTCCTAATCCAGTTTCTCTTATCTATTTTGTACCCCCCACTGACCCAGTTTCACCTACATCTTCCACTGTCACTCTTAGTCCTTATCCTGATGTTCCTTCTTCTATTCAACCAAGGACAGTCTCGAAGTCTATGGTCTCACTCCCTTCTGAGCCGATGATGCCATCAGCATCCCCTATGCCGGACACCATATTAGATGAGCAGACTGTCTTTACTACTGATGGTTTACTACACAGGTACCTTATTAGGTGGAGAGATCTTCCATCTACAGAGGATTCATGGTTGGTACATGATGAGCTGGCACATCGTGATCCTAGCTTACTGGAGGAGTACCTGCAGCAATCTTCGACGGAGTCAAATTTTTCGAAGCCGGGGAGGATTGATGCAGAGCCAGATCACCAGCGTCAGCGACTGCGTTATAATCTACGATCTTGAGCGTAGAATATAACAAGTTTATTTTGTATATAGTTATTTTATTTCTGCACATTTTATTTAGGTTATTTATTGAGTCAAGCACTATATTTTTATGTCGGTGGGAATGCCCACTTTGGTGTCTTGTATTTATTTTGAGTCTTATTGGGTTATTTTGGGTCAATTTGATACAATTGGATTGAGTTGGTTTCAATTCGAATCAAATTGAATTCAAAATACATATGTTGGAGCTATTTGCAAAGGAGCAGGAAAGAGAAGGACTTGCTTGCAATTTCACCTAATTAAATTGGCAAGCCCTAAATCATGGCTGAAGAGATCGGGATTTCCTCTGGCCGCTCGCAGCCGTCTTTTCCGCACACGACGCCGGCCTTCCGCGCACGACACCGGTCTTCCACGCACGTCTCCGGCCTCTCCGAGGCTCTCGCGCACGATGGCCACATCTTCCACTTCCGCGCTCATCCTCCGCCGAGTCCGGGTATGCGTTCCGCCCAAGCTTCCCTCTCCCACAAAATGGCCGACGGAGATGACGAAGAGGAGGAGGACGAGATTTTGCTGTGACAAGAATATTTCTTCATCGACTGTTCGATCTCGACGCAGGTGGCGTCGATTTCTCGCCGGCTCGGCAGCAGGTGGCTGCCATCGGCAATTTCTCCGCTGATCGGAGCCGAGCAGGTGGCTGCGGCTTCGTATCAGGAACGACTCAGAGATCCGGACAGGTGGTCACGGATTTCGTCGTCGGCACAGCAGCAGGCGGCTGCGGTCGGCGTTCTTCCACTGATCGAACCGAGCAGGTGGCTGCGGTTTCATCTCGGGGACAGTTCGGCTTCGTCTGAGGCTACGGCAGAGGGCTGAGGCTTCGACTTTGAGTTCTGATTCTCCTTGGTTTGCTTATAGTATTTCTTAGTTCCCAAATTTCGCTGTTTTCCCTGTTTCCCTGCTTTGTTTCCTTCCATTATTCTTTGATTCCCTGTAGTTATTTACAACAGTCAAGTTATGTTTTCATTTTGGTAGAATGAATGGTGTCTCAAGTTTCCTGTTGGTGTTTGAATTTTCTTGCTTCCAGAATCTGTAGGAATTTACTCTGATTTCTTGTTTCATTTTCATCATGCTACGAAAATTATAATTCCAATTCTAGATTCTTGTTATTTCCTGTTTAACTCATGGATGGAAGAAATATATATTAAATGAATCGATTAATTATCATGTGCGAAGTTCTTTAAGATAATATGCATGCGTGTTAAATCATTTCTAAACTTTGATAATTTAGCTATCTTATTCGCAATAGTTTCCTGAATTTGCTTGGGTCAAATTTTAATTATCAAAGTAATTTCGTGACACGTATGTGAACATGCAAAATAATTATATCTAATATAATTTGAAAACTTAGTTTTAATCTCCTCTTCATTTGTATTTAGTATTTTATATAAAAATAAAAACTTAGGCGCTAACTTAATATTGGTAGCATTAGGTTCGCCTTAAAACCGATCCCCGTGCTGCATCAATATGCCAACCAGCAAGTAGTAATTTTCTATATGTAACAGGTAGATGATGAATTTTAAGGATTTCCCAATTCTGACGGGGAAAATTTATAACAATAGAATCAGGTGACCTTTCAAGCACAACAAACATCCATGTATGTACATACATGGCTGATGAGCATTAGAGGGCAAATGATGTCCTAAATGATGTTGAAGATTAGTACAAAGACAACTCAAACTATTCTTTCACTTACCAATAGAGTGATTGTGAGACATTTTGGATCCAACAGCAGCTTCAACAATATCTCTGCTCATCAAAATAAAAGACAGCATTTGATGAAACTTCACCCAATGTCCAACATTAACATGATCAGACAAAGAAAATCAGTATATAGCCAACTTTTCATCAATTTAGAGATGAACAAAAGAAGAACATTGAAGAATGACTGATTCCTCATACAGGCAATATTACATACAGTTCAAATGATCCTTCAAACATAAATCTGAAAAATGATTATTACAAAATATATGTGATCTAGTGAAGCTAGTGTAGATGTGATCAAACATGTAAGTGGCATCTAGCTATTTGCTGGCTACTGCTGATATGAAAAGTTAATTATTATTGGTAAAATGAATCTTAAGATAATATGTGAAAGATCAGACATGGCGGCCAATCCATTTCATCTATTACAGTCATATAGTATTTTTCAGTGAAACTACATCCTGTGTTTGTCAGTTCGTCTTTAATTCTTTATAGCCATTTTTTGCGCTTGCCAAAAGTGATCGATTTGTTCCTTATTTGACGTTAACTACATTTAAGATTTTCAACTCCATTCATTTATATGGATAAGAAAATCAAGACATTAACAGTAAATAAACTTGTCTTACCGAAAAGAAATGCTACCAAACTAGACGGATAACACAAACATTTCATTTGCATTGCACATTCACATTTTGATGGTTTATTGCATATTTGTCATCTAATGAAATGGCGGCTTGTTTGAGCTTAAAAACAGAATTCAGTTTCAAAAACCTAATCCCATGTAAATGTAAGGATGAAAAATATAAGGCACAAAGAAATCTAACCAAAAAAAATCCTTTAATGTTAAATAACAGTTAAAAAGCGAAATAAAAAAAAAAAATTAGAAAGCAAGTACTCCAAAAAGTGTGAACCCAAACAAGCAAGGACACATGAAGATGGCTGTCATATGATTCACTAGGTCAACAGTAATGATGAATATAAAAGAACTTACGTTTCAAGAAAATACAAGAACATATGCATTAAATGACCAAATTCAGCACCATTTTGACATCTTTAATGCAAAGGAAACATCAAGCATGCACCTAGAAGCGAATGTTAAAATATACAGCATAAGGGAGTGATTTGCAAGTTAAAATAGCCCACAACAAGAACTTATGTTACAAGAAAATAAAATAACTTATGCAATAAATGACCGAATTCAGCACCATTTTGACTTCCTTAATGCAAAGATAACATCAAGCATGCACCTAGAAGCTAATGCAAAACATATAGCATAAGAGTGATTTGCAAGTTAAATGGCCCACAGCAGGAACCATGATAAAGAAGAGCTCTTAAAAAGTCAGCACCAAATAGTAAAAATACTTTTGTTATTACAGCAGAAGAACTCTAACATCAAGCAAAAAAGTATTATTTACATATTAGACACCAAAATCATACTTTTAGTAAATACAACATAAACAAACACAAAAATTCAAAATAGCAACCAGGTTAAGAGGTGTCAGTATTCCACCTAGTTCTTTCATATAAGCTAGCAAATGAAATCTTCCATCTCAGTCTTGCACCTCCATCACCGATAACAATTTGGTCAATTTCCCACTTCGAACTTGTCCCCACCATCTAAGGGCATCCGTGGCCATCTAGTTTGCTTGCTGTCTAACCATGCAGCGATGCGATAGTTCTTTGCCTACCATGGTCTCAAATAAAACATGAATAGGGAGACCAAAGGCAAGCTCAAATGACCAATGACAACATAATGCATTCATTGTTCATCTATGCAAAGGTTTGGTTAACACTTGCAAAGCTGTTGGGGAGGAGAAATATGCAATGACACATGTTAAAGGTGCTACTACAGCAGTGTGGACTTTAAAGGTGCAACCACAGCAGTAAGGATGCCAGAGGCAGGGCTATGCTACTGGCACTCAAGGTGGTGTTGTAATCATATGATTACAGTTGATTCGATCATGGTTGAGTTAAAGGGGTGGCTTTTAGAGTGTTAATTTTGTAAGTTTTGAGTTTGTTTGTGCTACAATTGATCATATAATAGTATCTTTTTTAGTCAAAAATTTAATTATATCTTTGAAAAAACAACGTAAGAAGCAAGCAAGCATAGCATCATTGTCATGCTCTACATATCAATCAACTGACACAAGCAATATAAAAAAGGATCAGGATAACAAACATTACCAAAAAATATTCGGTTGGAGAATGCAGTTATAGAACTAACTGCCCACACCACCAATTCCTTTTGTAATCCCTTCCTTGAAGCCCCTCCAGCTTTCACCTTCAAACATAACCTTAGCAGGAATGCCTCCGCAATCACAACCCCAGCCAAATACCCAATCCCACATTTTTCCTTTTCAACAAATCTCTTTCGAACCTCATCACCAACCAAAGGGAAAAACATCTCTAAGCTTCCCTCATCTGCTGTGCGCCTCAAAGTCCACACTCTCACCAGATCAAGAAAGGAGGAATGCAACCCTGTATTAATCCCCTCCAAATCTTTACACTGTCCGCTACATATACTCAGGTAGCTCAAAATTGCTTCCGAGAATTTCTCAATCTCTGCCGACGTTTTCTCGTCTACCAACCCATCCTCTACAGCGCATTGATACAAATCGTAAACTGCTGGAGCAGTCAGCGCTATGCACTTGGTGCCACCTACGGCAGCAGAGCAGGAAGAAAGAAGCAGGAGGAGGTCCCTCGCGACACGGACCCGACCAACAGAGCTCCTCGCGGAAATGCTCTCGTAGTAGCCCGCGGCGGCGTAGAGCCAAACTATCTCAATCGGCGGGTCTGCGCTGTACTGGAGTTGCCTCGACAAGACCGATCGGAATCCGGCAAAGTCAAATCCCTCGCTGTTGATTCCGGTGAGGAATCGTTCAACCGATTCTCGGAGCACTGGTTCGAAGTTCATCTCCAGAAAAATGCCGAGGCCAGCAGATTGCGCAGTGACCGGGAATTGAAGAAGGACGGGATCCATTCAAACGGCTAATGGTTCCTTCGGCGTGGTGGTTTCTGAGAGCTAGGGTTAGGGTTTTGCAAAATTTTTGAATGTGCATGCGCAGTATTTTTTTTTATTTTTTTTATTTATGGAGGCAGGCGCAATATTTTTTGTCAAACGCAGTGTGGGCTGGAGAATTTTTTTGCCGTGATGGTGGGCCGAAGTGCCAAGTTAATAATGGGCTTATAAAAATTCTGACGGCCCAGTTAACATTATTTCAAATTATGTTTTATTCCATAAAAAAAATCTACTGACAATTTCAAAAAAAAAAAAATTTTTCAAGACAATATATTTCTTTTAGAACAATTGCATAGTTTAAAAAGTAGTTTACGCTATATGGAGATCTGCAAACTTTTAGAATGTTTCACAAAATTTCATGATAATGCATAAGTTTCTAGATCCTTTTAGGACCTTCTACCACTTCCAACACTTTCTAGAAATTTGTAGAATATTCTAAAATGTTGTAGAATTTTCTAGAATACTTTAAAAATCATACATTTTATACAAATGAGACGGGTTGTGACATTCTCCCACAACCTATTAGAAAAGTTTAACATGCTCCATTTTATGATTGGCTTACAACTAACTGGGCCACTTGAAGTGAGATCATTTCATCCAATCTTCTTTGGAATGGACAACAACAAAGCAATTTAGTTCATAATTTCTCTAGCCCCAGGGTCTGTCATGAGCCTCAACTAGTCAAACTCGCTCGAGGGTTCATTTAATATCGATTAGTTCCATGAAACCCTCGCTTTAATTCAATTAGATGCAGGTTGCATCCATCGACCTGTCAGACTCCTCAAGTCTGAATACACGCGTTTATAATTCGAGATGTTCCTAAGATAACTCAGGATCACAACCTTAGCGTATCTAATTCGGCTCGACTTTGGGTAAGTTGAGCTGTCGTATTTTATTATAAATGAAAGTAAATGCTTGAAAACATTGGAAATTAAAATCAACAGGAGATTTGACACAAGCAATTATATTGGAAATCAATAAAACTCAGGAAGCACTACCAAGAACCGGGCCTCCCATAGTCAACAGAGATGTATATATGCAAACGAATGCAGATGGTGTGCTTCATATCAAGCAAAGAATTCTACATGTCATTTGGCCTTTAAACCCATTAATAAACCATGAAAGCACATGTCAGAATGTCGAACGGTTTCAAATCACTTATACAATTGTAACCTTGTGCGCCTGCACGTTACCTACTGCATTACGAGCAAGAGGTATAGAAATGTAAACCTGCCCAGAGTCGAAGAACACAAACATCAGTACAAAAAAAATTCAAGCCCACACAGCTCTCCTTACAACAAAGACTGCTCAAAACGAACCTTTAAATTAGTGTTGAAGCAGTGGCTGTGGTTGCTTGATGGTAAGCTCAGCTCTCAGGTGAAGAATGCCATTGATAAAGTAGGGACTGTCTTCTGCCATGAAGGATGTCCAAGGGATCGCAAAGAGGTTACGATAGCCAACTGCCTTTCCTCCAGTAAAGGTGTAGTATCCCTTGTATTTGTTCACAAATTCACCTGCAGGTTTCGTCCTTGCAGCAAACTCGTAATCCACTGTAAAGCTCACAGAGCCCTTTTCCTGCATTCCTAGGAAAAGACCAAAGCAGTGGAATGAACTCTGCTGATCCATGTTACAGTGTGCTGAGAGAAAGAAACCTTGTCCACCAAGGTGGAATGCTTGAGAATACACACGGCCGGATGGGAAGAGATTGGCACACTCCTCTCGTTTGAGGTCCAAGTAAACGATGCATTGAGGATGCGGCAGTTCAAACTCAACAACCTTCACAGGCCGATACTTGTAAGCCCGCTCCATGAAACGGTGGTTAGTGTTCGACTCCTCTGAAGCGAGAGCACGCTGCCGATGAGGGGTCTCAGCCTTGAAGAACAATGCATCCAGTACAGCCTTTGAGGCAATTTCATGGTCCATGTCGTTGCAGGTTAGCACCTTCCTCAGTTTCCTACAGGTCATAAAAGGGAATCGGATTAAGCGAACAAAACGCAACCCCAATATTTCCCTCCTCTCCTCAAGCTTGGGGAACTGAGTTCGAGCCCACTTGAGCACCAAGTCATAGACAGCATCCTCTGAAGCTACTTGAAGCTCATCACTACTCAGGATTGCCTCAATGCCAGCAAGAGGAAGATTCAACACCTCATCTTGGAACCTGGATGCCCTCAATTGTTTAAATATCTACAACCACATGATTGTTACAAATAAAAGCTCATAACTTACTTGGTTATGTCTCTATATTTATTGGCCAGGAAGTCCTTGGCTGCATCTGTCAATGGCTGTACAGCAGAAGCCATAGAAACACTGGTTGGGAGTTCCAAATACAAAAGTGCAGATTCTGTAGTCATAGGTAAGCTTCTTAGCATCTGACTGCAGTGTCTCATGCAAGAAGCGACCTCAAACTTATCAGCTGCCATCAGCACATCAAGTACAACTGGAGCTGCAGTAGTAGATAGCTTCCCGCTATACATAAAACTCAACAGTTCCATTAGAGCAGCTTCCTCTGCAACAAGGCAAGGCCACTTTGAGAAAAGATGTGGACTTCCAGTAATGTTTAATCTCTTCATGTCTCAAAATATTTTCAAAAGTATTTTTGTACAATTGGTCACTTTAACTACCTGACTCATTGATTCGTAAGGTGGCATGCCGCTGATCAGATTCCCTCATGCCATTTGAGAAAAGCTGTAGCCAAAATAGTGTAACTTATGGTTGACGATAAACATCAAGAGAACAATATATTATTACCTTGTAGAAAAAAGGGCTTTTTGCAGCTAATATTGCAGAGCTAATATATATTGACTTGACTCTCAATACAGGGCAACTATCCAATCCCCAAGAAGATTCATTGCTATGAGAAGGCTCATCACCTTAATAATATAAACAGAAGAAAATCAGCTTATTCATAGAATGAGGGATGATAAATAATACTGAAAAACCTGTCCACTCATAAATATTGTTACAACACATTTGTATAACCACAAACAATGTTTTTCATGTAAACTCAACCATCCAAGTTAAAACAGAATAATAGAATGCACGTTACAGCTTTTAAGCATAATATCTCTTTCTCGTGTAACCCGTCTAGCAAGCGAGTATGCACGCAACAGATATCTTAAAAAGATGAGTCCTGCTATGCATCCCCAATAACTGACAATAAATTGACCAATCACGTTTTAAAGCTTTAATTCACCAGATTATCTAGTGAAGTAAGTGTTAATCTATTGAATAATTCAGCGAATTAAGACCCTAAACTATGATTGGTCAATTTATTAATCAGTTATTAGGGTTGCATAATATATTTCTAGAAACATATAGCAAATTGTACAAAATCCCAAACCCAGTAAAATCTATGAAAACAGAAGGACAAAATAAACGTACTAAACAAATGATTAACTTAGAAGCACACGAGGACCCGAATCCAATGAGTTTCAAATCATTAGAAAGTTTGCTAACACAGCAAACAAATAATGTGAATGCAATCAACCAAATTCTCTATGCTGTATTGCAATATAACAATTTTCCAAGAAGATTTGACAGTAACAATAAAACAGCTCTTTAGGCCTTTAATGTTGTGTTTACCTGATGGAGATTCTTCAATCATTGCCACATCCTCCTCATCATTGTTTACATATGCCAGAACATCCTCTGTGTCTGGCTCGTTACAATCCAAAATGTCCTCTGAGTTGTAAGGAGCAAACTCTGCTACCACTATGAGAATGAAAAAGATCATATTAACATGTACATTAATAAAAAGGTTTGTCCTGTTACATAAGGGTCTTGGTGCCAAAACAATGGTAAGTTGGGGAAGTTTAGCTTAATCTTGCCAATGCCAGGGTATCATCAAAATTAATATCCATTGAAGTATGAGTTGATTTGCCTAAGCTCAAGCTAATCTTTAGTGCAAAAAGTACATTTCTCTAGAAGGCTTGAATCCTTAACAATATAAAAAAGAAAAATGCTGCATATTTTACCTAATCGTCCTTCAACATGAGAAGGTCAGCTGATCAAGTATGCACCCACAGCAAAAAAAAAAAAGAGTATTGTAACTAATTTCAGGAAGAAAGTATTGTAATTTGTTTTAGATAGATCAAAATGATATCCACTGTTAAAGTAATCAAGGAATGATCTAATTTTGCATAACGAACTAACAATACAAATAGTAGAGCCGGATCATAAGAATACTAAATCTTTTAGCACTTAACAAGGATAACGGAAAACATTGGTAATGTCTGTGCCAGTTCATTTTACCATAATATTTAGGAAAGTGATTTAATGTCCAACACAAAAAAATGGAGCAAAACACAGATAATTCATTTAGATTGCCAAAAAGAATAAAACACACTAGGCAAGATGGCATATTCAAGAAAATCTCCAGAAATATATTTTAAAAATGGAAACTCAATGATAAGGGGGCACAGCTGATGGCTAATTAATGGACATGGCTTAAGTATCTGACTATAGATCAGATATTACCAAATCAACAATTTAATTCAGTCGAAAAACACTCATGAAAATATTATTGATGACCGTCATTTCTCTACTGATATTTACTATAGCTGCTATTCTGAGATACAAACACTAGCCCCATTGTGGCTTGAGCCAGACTTACCATATAAACATGATCGAGTGTCCTAGGCACCGTGTGCACAAGTGTGCAAGAACACATGGTTTCTAGAATAGTATGCCTAGCATTACAAAAAAATCACAATTGTCACCTTGTGCCTTACCTGGTCATTTGTCAATCAAACTGACCCTAAACCCAACAAACAATCCAAATCTATTAAGCAAATGCATAGGTTTTAAGCATCACATAGAGAGGTACCATCTCCCCCTAAAATATAAGTTTGTACAAACCTTCATGTGACTAACACACTAGCAGGGCAGTGTTATCTCTTCAAATCTTAAATGTGATGACTTCTACCCAATAAGACTTGAAGTAAAAAAAAATGCATAAACAACGGTATAGCCTTGATGAAGAGACCCATAGCCATACCTAATGCTCCATAGCTTATACAATGAAATCCACAAAGCAAATCCATGGATGATAAAACAAAGAGATGTTTTGATAGAATTGAAACTAAAGCTCGATTTTAAGTTCGTATTTCTTTGCATTAGTTATAAAAATCTTGACTGGACATATTCAAGATGAGGTACTTCGGTATATAATTTTCACAGATGATATTCTCCTTTTTGATAAAATTAAAGATGAGGATAAGATGAAACTTGAGTTATAAAGGAATAAGTTAAGAGTTTAACAGTTTTTATATTTGTAGATCAAAATTAAATATATGGAATGCATATTTAGCCAAGAAAGCAGCACTTGTATTAGTGATGGGACAATTGGCGATCAAATTATCAAGAAAAGTAAACGCTTTAAATACCCTGTATTAATCATACAAACTGACAGTGAAATAAATAGTGATACCATTAGCAAGATCTAAGTATCAAAAATAAAATAGAGAAACATATTTAGTGTAATGTGTGAAAGAAATGTTTTACATAGACTTAAGAGGTAAATTTTATAGAAAAATAGTAAGACCAATAATGGCATATGATGCAAAATATTAGCTTACAAAAAGAAAAAATATAAATAAATATTACAAATATAAAGATGCTAAGGTGAATTAGTAAATACAGATGAAAAGATAGAATGAAAAATTAATATATCCGCAAGAAAGTTAAATTAGCTTCTTTAAGAATAAACTCAGAAAGTCAGCTTAAACAGTATGAACATATAAATCATAGGCCGATTGAATCCTCAGTAACAAAAGTTCAATTAATAGACCTTGCCCATGTAAAAAGAGGCAGAGAGAGACAAAACATTGACAAAAAACTATAAATAATGATCTTCTAAACAAATAGCTAAATGAGAATTTAATTTATAAATGGAAACAAAGTAACCCCACCTAGTAAGATAGAGGTTTGGTTGTTGTTATTATTGTACCTTATAAAATGATATTATCCATTATAACTAAATCAATTTGGATAAAACATAATTTATATAAATCCAACTAATTGAAATCTGCAAAAAGAAAAATCACATATATTCATATATGTATAAATAATATGCATCTAATAAAAAATATGCTATGAGATTCTGAACTATCATCTGGATGTCCCTATTAATTCTCCTCGGGTGTGAATAACTCGGCCCCATCGAGTAAAGGTCAAATATATCATGATTTATCTCCATATGGTTCAATTAATCTGCATCTCCAGTAATCAAGTCGATCTATAAATCAATTGAAAAAAATATATCTCCATCGAAGCAAATATTATTGATATTTTAATTTCAAATATTCCCTATTAATGTGTACCAAACATTGCAATCCATCACAAGTATATAGATGGAACTACTTCAATTGAATTTGCTCGTACTCACGAAAAGATTACACAGAACGCTATAGAGTAGAGAAATACATGTCGCCAGACCCAACTAGTTTGATATCAAGACTTTGTTATTAAGTTGTTTTAGGAAAAGGGTGAGCACCCATTATGGTCATGTCCAGGAGAACCTTATGAGCCTGTTAGGTCCTTACACTAATTTGGTCATGCCAAAGAACAAATTGGTTCGTTTATTTACAAAAATATTAACTTTTATCACATCTTAAACAACTTTTAATATTAAAAAAATCTAATTTATTTCACATCATTTTCAATACATGAAGATAATGTATTTTTATATAAGAAAATTTAGTCACTAATAGGAAATCAACTTTAAGATATTGTATTTTTATAGAAGAAAATCTAGTCACATGAAAATGCAAGAAATAGTGTCATGGCTAGATCAAGTATAGAAGCTAAATATATATCTATGGTACATTTGGCATGCAAAATGATGTGAATGAAGATGATTGTTGAAGAACTTAGTTTTCCTATACCTAAGTCCTTTATCACGCATTGTGATAAATAGGTTGCTATGTACATTGCTAGCAACCAGTTTTTCATGAACATTAAAATACACTGAAATTAACTGTCATTATATTCGAGGTATCATTTTATTTTAAAATTACCAATTCCACATGTTTCATTTGAACAACTTGCAGATGTGCTTACAAAGCCCTTGAATTCTTTACATTTTTTTCTTGCTATGTAACAATCTAAATCTAATAGATTTTTATGCTCCAGTTTGAGGTGGGGGGGTTACCTTTATATATTTAGGACCCTACTTGTAATTGTACCTTATTTTCCTTATTTCTTGTTGAATTAGATTTAGCTTTGCACTCTTGAAAATTGTAGGTCACCTCCTCTCTTATATTTGAGAGAAGTTTTATTGTAATGAAAATAAAGGACAACATCTTACACGCATAATATCTAAGTAAAGTTCTTTTCATCATTTTCTTTCAATACATTCATCTCCAAGTACATTGACCAAAGTGCAATTGCAGCCCTAACCTTGAGGAATCATAAGCAACTGACCTAAAATTTCATTTTTATTATGTTAGGCACTGAATAATTATATTTTAGCAGGTAGCTTTTGCAGAGAAATCTGTTAACATGCCAATTGAAACTTTTGAACTAAAAGAGGATCTGTTCGAGATAGAGGATGAAACATTTCCAACGTGTTCAGAAGATTGCACTCAATCAAAGCATGAAGAGAGAACTCTCACAATTTTTATACAACAAAAATGAGGTGAAGCACCTCTTCGAATACCAATGCGGATGGCAGCTGAAGTAATTTCTTTCAAAAAATTTCCTATTAAAGCAAGTTATGAAGTCCGAATAATCCGGTTAGTCTATCTTGAGTTATTCAAATTTTGTGCGCTCCTGTTTTGTTTTGCACTCCAACATAGAGTTACATATCTGGTGCAAATTAGATTGTCATATTTGAGAGGATTGGAAATCATTAGTGATGCTGTAAGAAGAGAAAGGAATGGCATATACGGAACCCTACTAGAAAACAATTAATTAATGTCTAAAATTACTTTTATAATTTCAATTGAAAATAAAAAATACTAAGTAGTGTACAATTCATTGATTTTAGAGGTCATCAGTAATCCAAATGATTACGAAAAAAAATGCAATATTATAAAAAAAAAGGAATGAAAACAATAATAAATGATTTTACAAAAGAACCAAACTAGTCATATTGCCATTGATGTAAAATCGATCCAAATGATGAAGCCCCCAAAAGATGACATCTTTCTATGCTTTGGGCACATACACGAATAACGTCGTGAGAATAAGTATTGGCATGTCAATGTCTATCTAAGCTGCTAACGAGCAAGCAAAAGCGTCCATCTGATGCCTAAACATAATGCACACTCCCTATGGCTAGTCAAAGAAGTCTATAGTCAAAGTCAAAAAATGCAATTCCAATTAAAATTAACATAGCATAAACACAAGGAAAAGTATGATCAATCCCATAGGAGAGATCAAGACAAGGCATCAAAGCACACAAGCATAGAAGAAGGGAAGAACTATGAAATTGAGGAAATACTCAAAAATATGACATGAGGATCACCAGGCATATGGGAGAAGAGGCATGAATGAAGACATGGAGTGTGAAATACTCATTAAATCTCACTAGACTACTTCCCAAAAAAAAGTCCTTATTACATTGATTTCTCCTATTCAAGTAAGATTGACACTATCTTGAAATAAACAACAACATAAAAGAACAGCATTCCATTAAAATTAACGGTATGAAATTGCATCATTCTTGCACCTTTCTAAAAGGTGTATCAAGGGAATCACTTCACACATCGATTTGACCCATATGTTTGTGATACCTGACTTTCAGATCAACCTTCACTGCATTATACACAACACTCTTTGCAAAGAAACTTGACATAGTTGGTTAAAAAGGTATGACAAATGAAGGGAATACTGACATGTAATCCGAAATTACAATGACTCAGGGTAATATAATAGTTCGGAAGGTTTCATTGTGGAAAAAGTCTATTCTGAACTCTAACTGGCAGCAACGTTTCCATAAAGCTCATCAGCAGCAGTAAAAATGGATGTCAATCACTACCTAACATGGTTCATAACATTAGAAGGGATTGTACTTGTCTGTTTCAACCTAAATTGAACATGCAAAATACCAAATTTTTCATAATTCAAACTTGTGCAAGCAATTTTATAATATTTGTGTAGCAGGAAGCATGAAGCACTTGACAAGTAAGCAGAACAACTTTCCATTATCCAGTTTAAACTATCCCAATCTTGTCAAAGAATTATATTGCAATAAATAGCAATGAAAACCTTTATTAAACAACTAACAACAACAAGCATTTAGGAGCTGCAAACGCATTACCACAGTATTTGGAATTTCATTGTTCTTTGAAATGCTTTCACATTTTAGACATCTGAAATCAATTACCAGTCATTAGATAGGGTCCAATAAGAATGCTTCGGGTAGCAATGAACAATTGCATGCAAGGTTAGACCAAAAGGCAACCTAATTATCAACTTGCTAAAATACTGTTGTCAAGTAAATCAGTCAGCCTAATTGTCTTCTTACAGGTACAAGCAATAGTTAGAAAAAAAAATGGAGTTCATCACACACGTCTTCCAGCTAAAGATAGGGACGTAATAGTTGAATGTGCATAGATATAATAATCTCCACATCATCAGGAGGAAAAATAATTAGAGATTGTTCCTATCTTCCGAAACAACAGCTAAAACCCAAGGATAAAAGACAACAAAGTATAAGTGTAGTCCCTGCTACTATAAACCCTAGTTGATTATCGTATATGCTGACGATCAGAAAACATGGATTTGGATTCGCACAATCCATGTTCAAAGGCACGGTCACAACCAAAAAAGGTAGGATGGGTAAGAAGAACAGCAGCTTCAAATGCTTCCTTTAGATTGAAATCGACGGAGCTCGGCAAAAACTAAAATCAGGAAAGAAATCAAAAGCAGTTTAAAACTCAAGCCCCTCCGACAAGCGAAAAGATGGGAACGAACCACGAAAAGCTGATGAAAAAGAAAGCCGCAGGGCGACAGCCGCACCTTTATCCTTCTTGATGTCCTCTCTGCGTCGCTTGCGGTGACGAGCCCAGTCGGAGATGCTAGAGCACCCTTCGCCATCGCCTTTGCTCTCCGCAGGGCCGGCAACTATCTCAATCCGCAGCACCCGATCGGAGAAGTTGCTCGAGTTGAAGGCAAACTCGAAGTTCTGGTCACCGCTCCCGTAGGAGAAGTCCGGGTCCATGATCGCACTCCGTCCCACCAGAACCACGGCTTGCTTAGACCCTCAGAAGCTCCCCTCACTCTCGCCAGCGTCGCCTATCGCCGGCGCGACCCTCGCCTCCTCCCAAATCCAAAGCGAAAACCAAACCCTAGCCGCTAACCCCGCTGCTTTTGTAAGCGAACAGGACGTGGCGTTCGAATTGGGGGAGTTGGTGACGCGGAATAACCAAAGCTGAGGCGATGCGCTTCAAATAGCAAACATCCGCGTGGGAAGCACCGACTTAACGAACCACCTTGAAACAGTACTGACAAAATTTGAGCAAGAATAAAAAAAAAAATGAATAATTACCTATATATCACATAATTTAATTTTATTCACACCATACATATCCATTCTTAGTTAATTATACTATACATACTTAAAAATATTATAAAATCTTATATATACATATTTAAATTAAAACTTAATTAAAATTTATTTAAAAAAAATATTCTGTTAGTAAATCATTAAAATTATATTTTTACTCTTAATAATATATATTTTTCTCTTTCTCAATACCACACTAAAACGCTGATTTGTCCTAAAATCAATTCACATCGCTGATGTTTCCTTTCTTTGCCGCTACCTAAACAGGTTTTAGGATTTTCACTCAAAATATATTTAAATATCCTTAAAATAATATGATGAACGGCTCAAATTTTTTTTAATCTAACTATAATTAAGTTATTGAAAAATAATAATTACTCATTATAATAAAAATAAATTAAAATATATGTATATAAGATTTTATAATATTTTGAGTATGCATAATATAATTAACTAAGAATTAATGAGTAAGACATAAATAAAATTAAATTATGTGACATGTAGTTAATTATCCAAAAAAATATTATTTTCTTCATCAACAATTATTATGTTCATTTTAAAATATATAAATATTTATATAAACATATATATATCAAAAAAGTAATAAATATAAAAAACGTGCAGTTGTACAAAATATAATTATAAAATACTCGTATATAAATCATATTTAAATTCAAAAATATACTGGGATTAATAATTATTAATTAATTGCTGTCATCATTATTTAGAAAAATCATGGTAAAAAATATTGCCATTATTATGATCCAAGATATTCAACTGTAATTTTTCATTCATAATCCTCCATTAATGTTGTACACATGGCGCACTATAATTGGTTGGTAGAGTATAGATATTTAATTATGTTCAGCAAAATGTTTACTAGAATTTGAACAATTTGAAATTTGCCATCACCATTTACCCTCTTCACATTATGACAGGATAATTGGTGGTACACCATAGAAAATTTCTGTAAAATTAGATATAAGATCATATAAATTTAAAATTGTTTTGTTTAAGTCCCTGAATTTATTTATTAAATATATTATTTTTAATCCATCAGTTAAAAACGTAAACAAACCTTTTTCATCCCTACTTCAATCCAGGGTTTTCAGAACCGGACCGGACCGGTCGGTTCGACCGATTCAATCGGGAACCGGCCCAAGATCCGGTCTGGTTCAATATTAGAACCGAAATTAAGTAAAAACCGGGTTAGACCGATAAAAACCGGGTTGAACCGATAAAAACCAGTCCAACCGCCAAACCGGACAAACCAGAATTATTATTTGAGCTTCTTATTTTATTTTTATACATTAATATTTGGGCATTAATATTTTAATATTGATGCTATATTTTGAATAATAATTATTTTATATAATGGATGTTTAGCTAATTTATTATTTTTTTTATCATGAATTTATTTCGAATTGTTATAAAAGAGACAGTATTTTGAATGACAAAATGACAAGAAAAGCAATTATATTCGTTTTGTTTTGTAATTTTTAATTTTTTATATATTTTTTGTAGTAGTAAATTTTTTAAATTAGTTGTACTATTTTTTTCAAAATATTTTTTATCATATTTTAAAAATTAATCTCACATTTAGAAAATTTATATTTAATTATGATGTAATTATTAAGTCATCCGGTTGAACCACGGTTCAATCGGTTGAACCGATAAAACCATGAACCGGTCGATTGACCGGTTCGATCTTCGGTCCGGTTCTGAAAACCTTGCTTTAATCCCTATCTCTTTTTTACAACTCTATTGTAAAGAGAGACAAATTGAGAAACAAGAGTAAATAGAAGACATATATATAGTAAAATTTACATGTATTACTTCTAATGATTTATTATTTTCAGATAACACCCTCAAAGTCTACTATTTTCAGACAGTACCCCTCACTTTAGGGTAAATTTACAGGTATCACCCCTCTTTTAAAGTTATATAGGAGCGTTGTATGAAAATAATAGACTTTAAAAGTGTCGCCTAAAAATAATAGATCTTTGAGAATGACAAATATAAATTTCCCATATATATATAATCTATTTTTTAAGAAATCATATTTCAATCACCTACTAATAAAAAATTAATGAAATTTATTTTAAATAATCTAAATGAAGTATTTATGTTCATCTCAAAGCCATAATTAAAAGTGTTTTGAAGATGTAGGGGCCAAAGCGAATGATTTTCAAAATCAAGGTGTTATGTGATGTTATTTTAAAAGCTTATCGAAAAGTCCTTATTTTGAAAATTTTTTAATAATAAAAGTCGATCAAAAATTCAAATTAATAATTTTCATGAGTATCTAAAGAATATTACGTTACATAAATTTTTAATGATTTTCATTAATATTTAAAGAATATTTCGTTACATATCTCTCTCTCTCCCTCAACTCTCGCATGATCTTGTCAGCGAGACCCTCTCCACACACACACTCTCTCTCCCTCTTGTGGTTCCGCCGATAGGATCACACAGAGGGAGGCATGCCACCCCCTCCCTCTACACACACTCTCTAATTGATGCTATTATTATTTGTTATAACTTTTTCATGTAGAATTCTAGGGTGAAATGAAAGAAGTAGACAAAAGAGAGAGAGAAAGGTCGTTAAGTTTGTGAAAGCCCACATATGATCACACCATAAAGGATAAATCATGGCCCCTCCATACTTATGCCTGCCGATATAAGTCATGCCCCACACCCCCTCCCTCCCGTCGTACGATGTAACATGCTGTGATTCAAATATAAAAATATTGCTCTTTTTAATTTTAAAAAACTACATAAATTGAACACTTAAAATTACTCAAACTCATAGTTCCTATTTAAAATCAAAATATTAGCAATATTCAATTCTATAGAGATGCAAACTTTTTTCAGGTAATTTGGAGATATCGAGAAAGGAACAATTGTGAATTGTTCGGATCTTATAAAGACACTTGAGCATAGTTGTCCCATATTCGATAGAATTGAGTTTTTCCCAAATGGGGATAACAACTAGAGAAATCTTGATGATCACTGCTTAGTTCATATTGTGTCATGATTCTTTCATGGGTGATTTAGATATTATTTTATTTTATTCATTTTAAATTTTATAATTTGTTAGGATTTGAATAGATCAAGTCAATTTTCATTTGTAGTATTTATTTTAATGAGTTGTTTATTCCATCATTGTCCACAATTTTTTGTTTTTGATAGACATTGTCTACAATTAGTTTAAATTAAGAATAGCCACTCTTAAATATAGTCTATACCTAAACCTTCTAGTAACCTTAGGATCTATTTGGAACAAAACCTAAAAACTTTTTGAAGAGGATTTTTTTTGTCCTTTTTTTAAGATGATAAATAAAATTAGTTACATTAAATTGACAAAATATGAAATAAAATTTATTGATATTTAAAAACTTACATAAAATATCAAATAAAGTGATGTTTTATTATTAAAATTTACGTAGAACGAGAATATAAATAATTTTTAAATATATTTTTTAAGAAAAGAATCCTTTTGGGTCATGGCTAGAAAGCCATGATGTTTTTAACACGATTCCAAATGGAACCAAGATTTAAAACTTAAGAAAAAAAATGCCCTTATTTAAAGAGATCGATATCTCATGAGGAAGACAAAAAAAACTTGGGAATATTTAAAATTCTACTTATCCTCGAGAAAACAAAAATGAAAAGAACCTTCATAAACCTTAGCTACAAGCCTACATGCATCATTCTACTGTCCACAATTATTGCTGTAACATTCTCTGTCATAAATGTAGAGATATTATTTACTTTGATTTTAAAAAAACTGCTGAGTACTTCGTAATAAAGGTACCTATCCTAGTACTATTTAGCTCAAGCACACTTAACTATAGAGTTCATGTTGTTAGCCGCATAATTTTGTCTCAAAATATACCTCAACTATTTGGGATCACGCTATTTACTATAACAACAACAACAACAACAACAACCAAGCCTTAATCCCACTAGGTGGGGTCGGCTACATGAATCCTTTGTTTCCATTGCGCTCTATCAGTTACCAAATTCTTATCTAAGTTTAAGTAATTAAGATCACTCCTTATAGTTTCTTGCCATGTCTTCTTTGGTCTCCCTCTTCCTCTTTGTACATGGGCAAAATCCAATAACTCAATTTTTCTAACTGGAGCTTCAATTGGCCTACGATTTAGATGTCCAAACCATCGAAGCCGACTTTCTCTAAGTTTATCCTCAATTGGTGCAACACCAACTTTCTTTCGAATATACTCATTTCTCATTCTATCCTTTCGTGTATATCCACACATCCATCTTAACATTTTCATTTCTGCAACATTTATTTTATTTGTATGTTTCTTCTTTGCAGGCCAGCATTCAGCACCATATATCATCGCTGGTCTTATTACAGTTTTATAAAATTTACCCTTGATTTTGGATGAAATTTTTCTATCGCATAACACACCAGAAGCATTTCTCCATTTTACCCAGCCTGCTTGAATCCTGCTAATAACGTCATTATCTATTTCGCCATCATTTTGTATAATTGATCCAAGGTATCTAAAGCGCTCACTCTTCTTGACAATTTGATCACCAATTGTCACATCTCCAATATAAGTATTTCTTTCTTGACTAAATGTGCACTCCATATATTCAGTTTTTGATCTACTGAGATGCAAACCTTTAGATTCTAGAGCATTCCTCCAAAGCTCTAGTTTCGCTTTAGCTCCCTCTTTAGTTTTCTCAATAAGAACAATATCATCTGCAAAGAGCATACACCAAGGCACTTCATCTTGAATATGTCCAGTCATGACACGCTATTTACTATACAACTTAGAAATTATCTTTTTTTAATGTAAGACGATTTATTTCTCTATCTTTCTCACTACTTAACTTGGCCTAAAAATTCGATAGAAGCTGCTTTTTGCTCCAATGATTACCTTTCCTCAGGACATCACCCGACGAGAAATAGTATTACCAATTTTTATCAATGCTGTCATAGCCTCACACCTTGATGTGTTGTGCAATAGTGAGTGCTTTAAATATTTTTATCAATGCTGTCATATTCTTATATTGATAGTGAATGTTTTAAATATTTTGGATTAATTAAATAAAATAATAGTAAAATATATAATGAATTAGCAGGATCCAAGTAGGATAGGTAAAATGAAAAAATATTTTTGATGTGTTGTGCAATAAAAAAATTTCATCTAAATTTAAGAATAATTTATAAAATCGTAATAAGACCAGCGATAATATATGATGCTGAATGTTGATCTACAAAGAGAAAACAGACAAATAGAATAAGTGTTGCAAAAATAAGGATACTAAAGTGGTTGTATGGATAAACACAAAAAAGATATAATGAGAAATGAATATATCCGCAAGAAAATAGGAGTTATATCAATTGAAAAAAACTTAGAAAAAAAAAATTTAGATGATTTAGACATGTAAATCGTAGGCTGATTGAAGCTCTAGTTAAAAAAATCAAGTTATTAGATTTTGCCCATGTACAAAAAAGAAGAGGGAGACCATAAAAAATATGACAAAAAATTATAAGGAGTGATTTTACTTACTTAAACCTAAATAAAAATTTATTAATTAATAGAGCGCAATGAAAATAAAGAATTCATGTAACTGATCCCTCCCAAATGGATTAAGGCTTGGTCATTGTCGTTGTTGCTGTGTTTAGCTATTTCTTTTTAAGTAAAAATTATTTTGTTTCCATTGATATATGGACTTAAATAATCTAAATAAGGGCACTATTGGTTGACGTAATTTTTTAAGATTTAAACGAAGCAAAATTTTTCCATGCTTCTTCCAAACTCTACAACTTTCTTCACCTTCTTATATTTCCTATTTCCTTTCCCATTCATTCTATATCACGTATGCCACCAAAGCGTATTAGATTGGCATGACGGAATGATGAAAAAGCTAAACACATGCATTAGCCTAAATATCTAGGAAGCATAAAGACAATAAACGGACACGGAGATACGATACGACACGACACGCTGACGTGTCTTTTCAAATTACATGACACGGACATGATAAGCTATGTCAAATAATATCCCAAATTTTCATATAATCATGTATTTTTAGTATTATTTTTGCTCAATATTATTTGAGCACCTAGGATGCATGGAAGCGACATGGAGACACGACACATTAGGATACACAGAAGTGTATCCTTGCGAAAAACCAATCACAGAATTTCTTAGTATTATGTAATCTAATACAATCAAGAAATGTTTAACAATGCTTTAAGTTCTAAAACACTAATATATTGCACAACTCACCTCCTGAACTTCACTCCACATGTGAAAGGCCACCACCACCACTTTTTAACCTGAACAAGGAAGGAAATGCGTCACTACAGCGTGAATGACACCACCAATTCTCCAGAAAAAAGGATCCCATAGAGGGCATTTGAGAAGAAAATGTTTAAAAGAAGTAAGAATATCCAGGAAGATAGATACACTTGGGCAAAGCTTACTTGTGCTCTGACGGATTGGGGTAAAGTTCATAAACAACATTAGTCACAGCATCTCTCTTTATCTGCAGGAATACGATCAAGATAATATACGAGTCGCCACAAAGCATGTATCATTAAATAGATAAAGACTCTTTAAATACTTGAGTAGCTTCTCCACGCAAACCGATGTAATACACTTGAGTCCTATCCGCGCCAAAGTTTTCCGAAAAATGCAGAGTAAGACTAGCAACACTTTGGAATCTTGGATACCTGATCCAAGGTGCTGAAAACATTAATGGAAATCTAAAGATACTGTTAATATTGAACACAGCAAAATGTTCAAGAAGAGAAATAACAAGAAGCCTGGGGATTTTGGAACTTTTGGGTTTGGTTCAATGTTATTGTAATGCTCTGTTGTTATTTAAAAAAAATAATTATTTGATTTAATGAAATGTTTAGATAACATTACAAAAAATCATAAAATTGTAATTTTAAAATGAGATCAAAATATCACTCGAAATTAAATGATATCTACATGTTACCATCTACGAAGTTTAATGGTGAAAAAGTTGAGGCCATGAATTTTAAAGGTAAATTATTTTTATGAACCTATGTTTGATAATATTACACTTTAATCCCTAATACAGAACATTGAACCAAATAAATAATAATTATTAAATAATATTATCATCTAAATAACAATAACATCTAGATTGTATTGAATCGAACACCTGTTTAATCTCAAGTTAATTGGGATCAATTACAAGGATTTCTCTTTCCATTTTTGAAACGAATGCCCTTTGTATTAGTAAACATACTCATATTTTTTATCAAAAAAAAAAAAAGCATACTCATATTTAAAGAACATATGCCAACTCATTTTTAGTATTGTCCTCCCTCTCTTTATTGTCATAATTCTAATCCTTCGCAAAATATTAATCAACAACCAAAAAATATAGAAATCATGAAATATTGATTAAATTTGTCTGAACTGTGCTAATAAGAATATTGATCACCCATGCTCTCAAGACAAGATAATTCAAAAAACAAATAACTGCATCACCGTGATTCTTTCTAAGTATTATAAGTACATCTAAAATTAAAATAAACTGATAAGGACTTAATGCTAATCCTCGATATAACTATAGACCTACGGTTACTGGAAAATCATTACTTAAGATTAAAAAGAATTACAAGTGGAACAATAAATACAACTCCTTCCCAGAAAATTTATGTTTTATCTTAGTTCGTTTTTAGAAAACTTAAGACTGCCAGCCATGAAAGAAATGAGCTAGACACAAGCAAGGGATTGAGCAAATGTATAAACAAAACTCTCGTCTAATGTACAAGAACTTGGACCATCTTCAAGTATAGAAGCCTATTGGCACTGCGTCATTTTAGCTTAAATCTTACAAGTTACACCATAAAAGTCAAATGTAAAATATTTATGAAATCCTAACACTTGATAAGATGAAATAAAAAAATTGTCAAGAAAATAAACTATCACACCTTGTCTGGTACTCGAGAAAGCCTTGTAAATTCTCTGCCAATTCCCATTCCTTAACCAAAATAGTAAAATGAGGGAAGCACTTCAGAACTTTTACATGAAAAAAACTCCATTAAAGTGAACTATATTTACCTGCACGGGCTGCATGTTCTGAGCATCAGAAAAGTCAATGCCATCACGATTGATAAACCTGCTTATTTCTTTTGTATATCATTTTTCATAGGACAAATAGAAGTGTCATTAAGGAAAAAGAGGAAATTAGCAATTTTAAGAATGAACCCTACGCAAAAGAGAGTCATATCACAGTAATAAAAACATAAGAGACCGTTCATCAAAGAGAAATGATAAGGCGCATCAAATCCGAAAGTTGGCAAGCCTTTAGCATTAAACAAAGGTATAAAATATGCATCAAGTTGAGGATACTACGAAAATCAATGGAGAGGGGTTTAATTTGGCCTTGTTTGGTGCGAGGACCAAAATCAGGACCAAATTAGTACTAGTTTAAAAAACAACAATAATAATAAATAAAATTTTTTAATCATTTTACACAAATTCTAATATAAAAAAAAATATTATTTTACTTCACATACTCAATAATGTTTAATAACAATATCAACTTTATTTCACATCCTAAATCAAAATACTCGATTCGAATATTTTGGTCTAAAATGTGAAATAAAGTTGATATTTTTATTGAAAATTATTGAGTATGTTAAGTAAAATAATATTTTTTTATATTAGAATTTGTGTAGAATGATTAAAAAAATTTATTTATTATTATTATTGTTGTTTTTTAAACTGGTACCATTTTGGTCCTTGCGCCAAACAGGGACTTTAGTGAGACAAAAAGTCAGCATTATTATTTATATGACATCGTATATGTGATATCCTACAAAAACAGAATGAGACAATCAATAAACAAAATGCTGAATGATGAAATCTAGTAGAGGCTCGCATTGCTCTTTGCCTTCAGAATGGTACAATCTACAGTGGATAATCTATAAAACTTCCATCAAGTCACCCTCTAGCTAGATGCCAATTGTTGTTGGTGCTATTTTTCACAATGACCTTTAAACTGTCAAGTGCAACCCATTTTTTTGCAGCAATGACTACACTTTTAAGGATTCTCTTGTCATCGATTGTAAGAAACCGCACCATGTGGTCTCAAGTGATGAATCCTCAGCCACCCCATTTCAATGCATTAATCAATCAAAGTTGTTGGTGGGGGAAGCCACATGTCTTTAGAGAAGATACATGGCCTCAAAAGGATAGATGGGTTCCAATGTCTCCTAGAAGAGTTCAAGTTGTTAACAGTGATGCTTAATATTGAAGATGCAATGGCCTTTGCTGAAGGGATTGGTCATTCATGAGCTTTGGAATTTTAGGCATGCCAGTAATGTAGAGGGTAGCTGCTTCTAGCTGAAGTCGTATGTCCCTTTTAGTAGTTCTGGCTGGTTTTACCATCCTCTCGAACTTTAACTGTAAGAAAAATGTTAGTTGAAGTAAAGTATGGCTTTGCTAGAGTATGATCCACACTTTAAGGTAGATTCTACAACACTCCCTAGACGTAGAATGATCTCCACTTCACAGCTCCATGGATATAAAGTAGTCTCCACTAATCCTCTTCGATGCAACCAACCCACCTTATGTTTACAGACAACCTAATGTTCTTTGCTGATGCAATGTTAGTTGCAATAGCTTACCTAAAAAATAGGGCTATGAATTACTATTGCAAGTGTTCAGGGAAGATGATAAACTCTAGAAAATCCTCCATTATCTTCAGCCGCACTACCACCAGAAACAATATTACTATCGAGAGGAAGTTTCAAATGCACGAGGAGCAGTGAGGACGATATCTGGGAATCCTGCTCACCATACCAAACCGAAGGCTAATGTTTCAGCCATAATCATGAAAGTTAGAGGCAAATCAATTTTTGGGGAGTGATGAGTATGTAGCTGTAGCACGCTTATCTCTATGTTAATTTGTGCTTTATCTCTTAGGGTCTGTTTGTTTGCAAATGTTAATTTTAATAAAATTAAAGTTAAACATGAATGAAAATATTTTTTATTAAAAGTTATAAATGATGTAAAATAAAATTAGTTATTATATTTAGATATGTGAGAGATGTAATATAAGTTATTATTTTGATATGTGTGGAGGATGCTACAACAACAACAACAACAACCAAGCCTTAATCCCACTAGGTGGGGTCGGCTACATGAATCTTTGTTTCCATTGCGCCCTATCAGTTACTAAATTCTTATCTAAGTCTAAGTAACTAAGATCACTCCTTATAGTTTCTTGTCATGTCTTCTTTGGTCTCCCTCTTTCTCTTTGTAAATGGGCAAAATCCAATAACTCAATTTTTCTAACTGGAGCTTCAATCGGCCTACGATTTAGATGTCCAAACCATCTAAGCTGACTTTCTCTAAGTTTATCCTCAATTGGTGCAACACCAACTTTCTTTCTGATATACTCATTTCTCATTCTATCCTTTCGTGTATATCCACACATCCACCTTAACAGCCTCATTTCTGTAACATTTATTTTATTTGTATGTTTTCTCTTTGCAGGCCAGCATTCAGCACCATATATCATCGTTGGTCTTACTACAGTTTTATAAAATTTACCCTTGATTGTGGATGGGATTTTTCTGTCGCACAACACACTAGAAGCATTTCTCCATTTTACCTATCCTGCTTGAATCCTGCTAATAACGTCATTATTTATTTCGCCATCATTTTGTATAATTGATCCAAGGTATCTAAAGCACTCACTCTTCTTGACAATTTGATCATCAATTGTATTGTCACATCTCCAATATAAGTGTGGAGGATGCTAAATAAAATTAATTTTTTATTTAAATTATATGTATAATGTGAATTATAGTTAATTTTTAATATTGAATTTTATGAGTGACGTGATATGCCTAGTTAAGATTAATCAAGTTAATTTTAAACAGGCTAAATAAATACTATTAAATGTCCTTGATAAAATCAAGATACTTATTAGGGCATACTTATGGAGTGGTACGGTGGTGGTGCAAGCCATGCATAATGTTGATTGTAAGGAGGTTTGCAAATTGAAGGCTAAAGAGAGTTGGAATACATAATTTCGAATCCAGAAGACAATTCCCTGTAGTTAAACATGCAACGAGGTATATGGGTAATTCTGAGTGCCAAAGCCTATGAGCCAAGTACACCTTGCGCAACCAAACGTTTGAACGGAGGAGAGAGATCCTTGGATTTGGAAGCTGATTTAAATGATCTACCTAGTTTCCTTTCTAAAAAATCCATGATTGTCAACCGAAGTAGATGAACGACCTTTCTAAACATGTAGACAATTGATATCCCTCTAATTGTGGCTGATATTTCTAGAGCCTTGGAGTGGGATAGAGGCAAACTTGCTCAGTTATAATAGTAAGTATTATGAGAGAACTTTCGTAGATTGACTAGTGTAGGATGCTAACGAGATAGCGAAGATCCCTAATGCCAGCTTTAGGTTACTCAAGCATGGGTTGTTAGGAGTTTGCAAAGAATGGCATGCCATCAATTCAAATTCACGGTTCATGGTTAACCTGCACAACTTAAATGACCTAAATTTAAATAGGTCACATTGACCAGCACAAACCCAAACTTAGGCCTGGTAAAAATACTTGAAACTCGAGTCTACCTTATTTTTTTTTACCCAAGTTAGATTTGATTCAAATTGGATTCAATTCAAATCATTTCCAGTCACATTTCAACTAGGAAAAAATTTCAAGTCAAGCTCCAGATAAGATTGGCTCACTCAAAATTGGTTTGTAGTTGCTTGATGAAGGATATATATATATTTATATATATATACATAGACACACAGACACACTCACACACTCACACACACATGTATGAATGAACATGCGTGTGCGCGTGCATGCGCATGCACGAGCATGTGTGTGTGCGGGCCTGTAAGGTAGACCACTTAATCCACACAGGTCCACTAGACCAAATACAATCCCCACCTAGAAATTATTCCATGTGAGTCCTTTTTGACGAATCAGTAATGACTTATCAATTAGCCTACATTCAATTATCGGTCCAACAAGGTCATAATCCTTTAAAACCATGCAATAGAATTTCTTCTCCCAGAGTCAGATTTTAATCCATTGCTAAATATTTTGCTGGACAATACCAAAAACAATATCAGGGTTTGACTACTCAGGCCTGAATCCTAATTGGGTCCACTTTAATCACTGATGCTGGAATATCTAATCTAATGTCTGTGAGTCTAAAATTTTGTTTATCCCATCAATAAAAGTCCAAAAAGCTTGAGAACTGAGTGATTCCCAGTTGCATTGCAAGTTCAAGATTTCTTCGAGGGTTTCATCACTGTGGCTACTGTTTTCAATGTTCCATGACATTCAACTTCATATTCCTCCTGTTTTTTCTGGTTCTCTCTCTTATATAGAGAGTTCAACCGTTTTCTTTTATCTTTTGATCTTTTCTTTTTCATCTGCTTTCAACTTTATTATAGCATAAGAAGGAAAATTTGTGTTTTTATTACTGAAACACGGTACAATTATTCTTATGATGCATAATTCTTGTGAGTTGATATGGCTCATATTAGTTGCAGTTCCTGTATCCCACAATGTTTCTCATGTAGCCTATTGTATCTATTAAAAACCAACCATCTGTAACTATTGGAACAAAGATGAATTGAGTAGTCTTCCCATTACCATTCTCCTCCACGTTTCTCACTTGTTTTACCTACCCTTTTCTCGCCCAACTTTCGATCTGGTTTTTCCCTTCCCTTCTCCTTTTTCTGTTTCTTCCTTTCTTCTTCCTCCTAAATTTCTTAGTTCCAGATTTCAAGTCATCTGAAACGGACCACATCAGGAGTATACATATTTTGATTTTATTCTTTTTTTCTCCTATATTAGATTCAAAGGAGATAAACCATACCACAAATTTTATAGGCTTTTCTCATTACATTCAAAATTTTAAATGGCTGGTGTTGCATTTTATGTAAGCTGATAATTTATTTTGTTGTTAGATATCTCGTCCGTGTAATTTAGAAGTTCACCTGAATGAAGATCAATGAATGAAAGAGAATTATCTTGGTTCTGAGATGATTTCAAGTTGACACGAAAATGATTCCTTTCAGATCAACTTGACTTGAAATAAATTTAAGTTTGAGTAGAGTTTAAATTGGATTAAAATTCAAAATTACGAGTTCAAGGTGACGCAACTCACTCAAACCTAACCCAACATAGTATACATAAGAGTAATAATGAATGCCAAATGCTACGTCTTATCACTTAACACTGATTTGGTAATAAATTACCCTCAAACTCACCACTAAATCAAGAAACTAGATTTATAATACCAAATATATCCGCAGTTGGAGACAATTTTTCTGGTTCAACCCGAACCTTACCAGATCTAACTTGAATCTGATACAAATTTTTGGGTCATGATTTTTCGACAAAACCTGACAAAGACCTGAACAAAAAAAATTTGGCTCATTTGTAAGGTCGGGACCAACTTTTACAACCCTAGAAAAATCATGATTTTCATCCTATTGTCTTCATAATAATCAATCGGAATGTTATACACATTATGACAATATTACCATTTACCAGCATGCCTTCACCCTATTTAAAAATAAGTGCAGAAGGATGATATCATTGCAGACATAGAACTCCTGCTCTCAAAAAAAGATTTATAAGTTTATTCCAGAAGTTTCCATTGATGAAATGTCTTCAACTAACAAGGTTATGCACATAGAAAGAACTATTCAGAAGCGTGAATAAAATAAACCATTAGAATGACACTTCTTCAACAACAAAAAATGCCTACACGATATTCATGTATGTATGTATGAATATCTACAAAGGCCTGCACAAACACGAAATTACTGGAGTGCATAAAGACAACAACATCAATCAATTTAACGTGATAACAAATAGTAATAGAGAAACTTATAAGTTGCAAAGATGTACGCTCTCATTTTTGAGGGACTTGTTCCTCCAGAACCTCCAACAACAGAAATACTCTTGATCTTCACATCTGATGTAAATCTAAATC
This sequence comes from Apostasia ramifera, assembly GCA_019297695.1. Lineage (NCBI taxonomy): Eukaryota > Viridiplantae > Streptophyta > Magnoliopsida > Asparagales > Orchidaceae > Apostasia > Apostasia ramifera. The sequence continues at coordinate 72,242 of JAEMOT010002708.1, read as the reverse complement.
AAGAAGGTGTCAGTTAATGAATGAACAATGATTTAAAAAGACAACATGCAGGTCACCAACAAGTTTAGTATATGAAGGTTGTAATTAAAGCATGAATGCATCAAATATCAAAAGGAGGTTTGATGCGGGACAGATGAATGATGATGCAGTTTAGAAATCAACAATCTTACAAAGCGGATTATTCACAAACCAATGCTAAAATATCAGAGAATAATTTTGTAATGACTGAGAAATTAATTAAACCCGCAAAACCGATATCTTTCAAAATTTTAAATAAATTAGATCGAAGGTAATTGAAAAAACTATCAATTCAGATTAGGGCGCAATCCAGTTTTCAACAAATCAGAAATGGGGAACAGGATTAAGGATCTCATAATATTTAACCAACAGTAATTTAAATTCACTCAATAATGCATGGTCGCACAGGTGGAACAAGTTTGAGCAAATTACAAGCGACCAGAAAAATCAGATTATTCGACTTAACCAGGCTAAAGGCTTTGTTGAAATTCGTACGTGAGTCAGAGAGTCCAGGGACCACGATGTAATTTTTCCAAAAAAATAGGGCTGTGCGGCGTGGCACTGGTGCGCACGGAGCGCGGTCGCAGTGGGGCGGGGGCGCGGGCTCAGGCACGAGCGCGGGCTGGCGCGT
>JAEMOT010002708.1:51181-62732 GCA_019297695.1 Apostasia ramifera | reverse complement strand
ATATATATATATATATATATACAGAGACAAGTCTTATAATTTTTGTTACTGAAATCAGTAAGGTTCTAAGGCTGATTTCAATTTTCAATACATGTTCAAGGATCAACTCAGTAAATTATTAGTGAATAAATCTCATGCCACATAATCGTATATGAATATGAATGGTCAAGCAATATGGTCAACACAAGGCATTAATGTTGATATCAATATACAGGTAAAATGGTCATTATCCTCTCAAAGGGAGAAGTTTTATACACATGAATGTATATGCATGCATGTACTTTTCTACTTGGAAGAGAAATGAAAATGTCCACTTAATATTTGATAATGCCTCTAATTTTTGCACTACTATAAGATAAAAATCATCTATAGCATGAATGTATCTAGTTTTATGGTAGTTTCACTCCAAATAAATAACTTACAGAAACCTTTCTAACAACTTGCTTTTGCCAATGTGTATCTCACTAATTAAGACCCTTACGGTAACTTTAACAACAACAGATAATATAAGAATCAATTTGGACGACCATAAGTACATTGAAACAGCAGCTTGATTGATGAATTTAATCTATGATCATGCGATCATAGACATGAAAGAATCTAGTATCATGGCAGCTTTGATGATTTTCACGATGATTAATGATCTTGATTGCGCAATTAAATATCTCAAAATTAATAGAAATGCCTGAGAATAACCTTATATCTAAATTGAGAAAACAAAATCATGCCAAACTGCAAAAGTTTAAGCATGAAACATGCCATTTTTCAAGTATGAAGTTAAACAATAGATGACCAAACATGACGTGATATTTTTCATAGCATATATCTATCTACTCTTCTGTATTTCGAAAATACACAAGTATATTCAAAATTAGGATTTGAGAGATGAATGGAAGTTCTCCATTAAGATAAAGCTTATATTTGTCATATTGTCCTCCTTTTGTTAATCAATTCCTTCTTCTCTTTATTCCCCCTTCCTTCCCTCCCTCTACATAAATGCAAACACATGATTCACGCACAGCAACCAAGATTCATGGTAACATGTAATACTAGGAAAATATTCCCTTGCGAATCCATAACTCAATGAAGGCATGCTTCCAATAATGATCTTTGTGCCAACCAAACACATTCAATTAACTTTTTGACAAATAGTGTCCAAAAATGAATTTAAATTAAATGGGCAAGGTTCTATTAAGTTATATATGTCGTTATTGCAACAAGTCTGCTAAAAGTTGACATGTGAAACCATACTTTAATCGACAAATGCAGCCCATTGGCATGAACAAGGTCATTCTGTGTTGACTCGGGACTGAAAAGTGCAAGGAGTGATCTGCGGGGTAATGTCCATATGAGCGAATCGAAATCACTTAGACAAGGAGCAGCATATGGCAAGCTTTTAGGTGAATGGGCACAGGAATGAATCGTCTCACATCAGAAACTGAGAAGAGTTCCTGAGCTGTAAAAGTATATAACATGATCTCAAATGGAGACATCTTTTGGGCCAAAACTATGAGGCTAATGATGAAAAACTCCGAAGTTAAGTATGTTTGGGGCTAGAGTAGTATTTGGATAGGTGAATTCCTGAGAAGTACTCAAGCCATACAATTTCTTAAAACAGAAGCGAACAATACCTCTACGTTTGAATCATGAAATATTACAATATAGTATTAGAGCCGACCTCCCATAGCACGATGTGGTTCGAGGACAAACTAGATAGAAGCTAGCGGGCCTGTAACAACCCTGGACCAAAAAGGGCTAAGAGTAATTATCAGGGTGTTCATATGAGTGAATTGAAATCACCTGGACAAAGAGTAGCTTCTAGCAAACTTCTAGATGGAGGAAAACAGGAATGAATCATCCCACATTGGAAAGAAAAAAGAGTTCCTGAGCTGTATAAGTATATAATGTGATCCCAAATGATAGAAGTGTCTTTTGGAGCAAAACGTAAGGTTAATCATGAAAAACTTCGTAGTTAAGCGTGTTTGGACTGGAGTAGTACTAACATAGGTGACATCCCCGCCATTCTTGGCCATGGTTCGTTACAGGCTCACTCGCTTTTGCTTGATTCATCATCGAACCACATCATATTGTAATATCTTGCAATCCAAATATAAAGGTATTATCTGCTTTGACTTTAAGAAACTACATGATCTGAGTACTTCCCAGCTTCTAAGTGGAGGGGCACAAGAATGAATCGTCCCACATCGAAAAACGAGGAAAATTCCTGAGCCATATAAGTATATAAGGAGCCTGTCAGGAGTCGCTCCTTATCTGGGTGATTCTAATGCAATCATATGGACATCCCTGGCGATCACTCCCCGCCTTTTTCGATCTCGGGTCGTCACACAATCCCTAACATCAAAAGATGGCAAGCCAAGGCATTAACCAGTGACAAATGTTAGGAGATCTCCCAATACAAAATCCAAAAAGAAAGATGCCCAAGCAACTAGAAGGTATCCCAGTTGTCAAATGAAACTTATTTATTCGGTGGTAAACAAGACACTTCCACTTATTATACTGCCACCTCACAATGTCTCTATCTCGGAGCAAAGCCAAACACTTACCCTCCAAAAAGAAGAAACAAAATGAAAATATGAAGGAGGTGTCACATCATTGGAAGCCATGACCCACTTTTCAAGCAACCCATCAAACTTAAAGAGTTCATGAAAGGCCTTTCTTTGTCATCAAAAAATGAGAAAAAACCTCTAACACGCCTTTTCCTCACTCAAAAAGGCGGAGAAGAACCTTTAAGCTAAACAACTCCCAATTGAGTCTTTTTATATGATCAAAGTTTCTTCCTTACTTGATCAAGGCAAGAAGATGCATCATCTAACAACAATCGAGGAAAGAAAATACCTAACCTAAGGAAGCTATCTCATCACCAATAAAGGAGCCGACATTCCCCGGTGAAGAAGAATGTGAAGTGATGACCGAGAAAATTATACGTGCAAACCCTATGATTATGTAGCATATTTTCCCAAGGAAGGAGAAGAACACCTAACACCTCCATTTCTTGCATGTCTCAAACTTTGTAGTGACTTTTGGGAAAAAGGATTTACCCAACAACAAAAAGACTCCACCACAACAATCAACTTTGAAAGTTGACCATACACAAAAGACAAGGAACAAGGTCATCTCTTCTCAAGATAAAGGAAAGGTCACTATTAATGATGACGATCTACATTAGTCTTCTAGAGCTATAAGATCAACCAAAGAGTTTGATTATGATGTTCGCACCCACCCACACAACTTGTGGACCCAATTGAGCATCAACAATGCGCTCTCATGCTCTTTAAGAAGTTATAAGAAAGCTTATTAAAGCACTCAGAAAGCTTGAAAAGTTTCAAGGCATAGTTAGCTAAAGAACAAAAGGAGCTTCCCATAAATAAAATGCTAAAGATCACTTCTCCAATGGCGCCTCGTCCTTAGAAGGAACAAGCACAATTGACCGTTATGGTACTGCTCAAACTAAAAGGACCCCAGTTAAAGGAATCTTTCTTTGTATAAATGTGATATCTAAGTACTAATTTTTATTTTGGATATCATGTTTTAATAAAATTGAATTACTTTTATAATTTATAGCAACTCGAATTATGAAATAGAACTTATTAAATCTGAGTTGGATTTATAATAAAGAGATTTGGATTTAAGTGTGAAGATTTTGGACCTATTTATAAGGATGTGAAGAATTTGAGACTAAATTGTAATTTTTCATTAATAGAATAAGCTTAAGGGCTGCGGTTTTCGCTCTCTCCCCCACCGCCACTCACTCTCGTTGCTTTTTGTTTCCGTGCCAGCCAGCCGCCGCCGAGCCAAGCAACAGCAGTAGCCTCCTTCTCTGTTGCCGTGAGTGGGAAGAAGAAAAAGAAGAAAAAGAAGAAGAAGAAGGAGAAGGAGAGGAAGGCCAGAGAAAACAACAGCAACAGCTTCCTTCTCTGTGAGTGGGAAGAAGAAGAAGAAGGAGATGGAAAGGAAGGCCAGGGAAAGCAGCAGCAGCAGCCCTCCTTCTCTGTTGCTGTGAGTGGGAAGAAGAAGAAGGAGAAAAAGAAAGAAATAAAAAGGAGAAGAAAGAGAAGGAAAAATTAATTGGAGGCCATAATCCTTCTTCCCCACCTTATTCAAATTATGGTGCAAAAAAGGCAGATGAATCTTTTCCATTATGCTAATTATTTTTGTTAAATTTTAAGGTTTTCAAATAATAATTGGTAAATTTTTGTGTTTAGAAATTTGTGGCTATTAAATTATAGTTTAGTAATTTAACGAGTTTTAAATTGCACGAGAAATATTGGGAATATTCTTTGAATTTGTTTTGTTAAAATGGACTCTAATGAAAATGTGTGAAATCTATGAAAATTTGGTAATTAAATGATTTTGTATCATGTAATAAAAGTATTGTTTTAAAAGCGAAAATAGTAATTAAAGAAAGGTTTTTCACAAACAATCACACGTGCCTAGCTCGAGCCTGAATTATATGATATTGACGAGATGGCGTCCAATGTCTTTTGGGCTGATGAGGGTGACTTCCATAAAAAGTGGCTAATGAGAGCCATTGTAAAAAAGGATACTTATGATAATGATTATTGACGTGGCGACGTCCCGTGATGTAATTTGAAAGGGTTAATCACGGGGAGGTGACGATCTCCAAAATGACTTAAGCATTTGAGGTAATTGGTTAAGAAACCTAGAGCCCAAAATGAAATAAATTGAATTATTCAATTTATAAAAAGTAATCATAGATTTGATAATTAGTATATAATAAAACAAGTATATTTTATATGATAAGGCTTGTCGTAGTGGAGATAAATTTTCTTGATTCTATTTTTATTTTGTGGATATATTGATTCTGTTCAGCCTTCATGTATTGTTAATTTTGTTTGTTTATTTTATGGAATACTGTTTTATCTACTGAGTTTGTTGTAACAGACTCCTGCCACGTTATGACAGGTACATCACTTGGTGTACATGAAAAAGCAAAGGAGATAGTAAAGGAGAGTAAGGCCGAGTAGTATCTTATTTTATTTACTGTTTTTAGTTATGTAGAATAAAATACAATATAGATAATGACTTAAAAAACTACAATATCTATGGATAAAAAAATAATTTGTGACAGTTTAGTTTTGAATGTAGAAGAATTTTGTAAGATGTAAAATATATATATAGTAAGTGATACTCTGTTTAATTTACTGTTAATATGACTTATAGTAGTGTTTAAATAAATTTTTATTTTACAATTCGTCTGTGTCACACCTTATCAACTCCAATCTACCTTTGAATGTTTCCGCTATGAGAGTTGGAGTGGTTAGGGATGTGATAATAAACCTGTAGATAACTCTGATGCTTACAAGAACATTGAAATGGTTATGCACAGTTGAAAATGTCCTAAGCAAAGAATAAACATGCTATAAGAATCCAACGAGAAAGGAAAGATGACACCAGGAAAATCGCACAACAAATTTTTTTTAAAAAATTCCATACCAAGGCTAAGTTCCATGTGATCGACTCAGAGAAATCTTTCAGACTTCTAGGCAAGTCATATTTGAAGGATGTAGAGGAGTAATTTATTAAAGGAGATGTCCAGCCATATACCACAACGAGGAGAAGATACATGAAGATGCTATACACTAAGAAGCTTTTGAAGCCTCATGTGTGTGGGCAATGGTTCACAAAACAGAGGGTCTGCTTAAATCATCCCAGTGAAATAAAGGAGCTGCCTACACCTTATTCCTCAATAATGCACTTGGGAAGTGATTCTGAGAGTGTGGATTCCACAATAACACCTCAAAAGCATAAAATGACTCAAGTAGATCATCGCCAATCAAATACAAAGTCTAGTATTTCTCACTAGGAAAAGATGGCAATTGTAAAAGAGCCTAAGTTTTTTTTAAGGTATGCTACCACATGGCTGACACAAGCGAGGAATACTCATCCCTAAGAGCCTGTTTATTTGTAAGGTTTAAATTTAACAAGATTAAAATTAAACTTCGATAGAGATATTTTTTATTGAAAGTTGTGAATGATGTGAAATAAAGTTAGTTATTATGTTGGAATATGTGAGCGATGTGACATAAAGTTAGTTATTATATTGGGATATGTGAGGGATGTGATATAAGTTAGTTATTATTTTGGTAATGTGTGTAGGATATGAAATAAAATTAATTTTTAATATTAAATTTTATGTGTAATGTGATGTGCCTGTTTAAAATTAAACCAGATTAATTTTAAACTGTCAAACAAACAGGGGCTAAGTATAAGCTAATGCATGGTCAGGAACCATCAAACCTCTCATAAGCACTATAGTGGTGGGAACGTAGCCTCTCTCCCTCCCAATGCACTACCAAACCCACTTGAACATTGTGAAGTAGGGTTTTAATAGCAGAGCAAACAAATTAAGGCAGCATCTGTTCCAAAACTTCTGATAATTTGTTTAATTAAAACAAAATACATTTTCAAGTTTAATTCTAACCATCACATCCAGATTTAGGTCACCACCATGGCTTAGTTCCTTTGGTTTTTAGTATAGAAAAAACATATCTTTTCAAATATGCAACTCAATTCATTTCCATTGATTCTAGTTCATTTTGAGAATTCATTCATTTTCCATATTTTAGATGAACTTCAACATCCTTATAGCATAGATGGTGATTGAGATCATCACTTTTATATGTTTTTTGACGTGCTATTGCGCAACTAAGATTTCACCAAAATTTTGGCATTATTTCCTTCATATTTATGTCGATTATGTGCATCTACATCAACATGTAAAATTCCCTCCTTGTCCTGCACTAAGCATTTACTTAAAACAAGATTAATTTTTGAAATTAAAAAAAGATTAAAACAAAGAAGCCATGATCCCAACGTAGTTAAGATCAATCACATGAATTTCTCATCTCTATTCTATTCTGTTTAATGCAATGCTCTTGGTGAGAACATGTGACAATTTCTCCCAAACTGAGTGAATTAAAGGGGACTTTAGTTCAATGTAATCTTGATGCTATGTCACGTTATCTAGAGAAAATAATTATTTGGTCTAGCATTATCTTTAAATAATCTTTTCAAAAATTATAAATCAAAAGATGACATTTAGATAACATAACATCAAGATAGCATCGAACTAAATGCTACCTAAATAAAATTATTCTTGAATTAATATACAAAGGAATTGTTAGACCTTTTAGCTTGCATTAGATTAGTCAGGTTAACTTTATCAAAAAGTCAAACTTAAGAGTAGATCGTCTTAACTTGAAATCTGTGTAAAATATAAAATAAAATTAGTTTTCATCTTAGGATATGTATAACATGTATTCGTTTTAATTTGGGATTTGTATAGAATGCGACATGTAGGGGTTAACTTTAACTAAGGGTAACATGTGAAACATAATTCGTTTCATTATTGGCATTTGAGGAGGAAGTAACCTATCAGGTTAACAATAACCTAGTTAAAGTTGGCCTGGTGAAATAAACAAGTTAGGAACCCCAAGGTTCATCGCTAACAACCCCCCTCACATTGCCTCCTCTATAATGAGCCCAATTGACGTTGGTTTGAACCATACCAAGAGCTCCTCGAATCCCATTGTCCTCACTATAGATCACTGGATCCCCTCCCCAACAACAAAAAGAAAAATCAACTTCGATGGCTCTCTCCATGGCAATTGTGTTGCAAGAGCAATAGTCTTCATCAAAGATTACCCAGAAGCAATCTCATACATTGACAGATGTTGAGTGCTTATTCATTCAGTTGCTTCAATGGAAGACATGCTACAATACATGGGTGGCTGAATATTGTACAATTGGTGGCAAATTACACCACATATGGCTTGGGGAGATTTCTTAGAGACACTTCACCTAATCAAACAAGAGATGGCCTGAGACCCTTCATTACCCCATAGTCGCTTTGAGGACATCACAGGATGTCCGGTACCTCAGTTTCTATAGCCCGAATTTCCCTAGAGTTTGCTACTCCGACATGGGGAGTTTGGCGAGCATGGCAATTGTGTGTGAAATCATGATGAGGGCCCCCAAGGATGCATAGGAGCTCAAGGAGATGTTGCTGCTCGAAGATGTGTAGGAGCCATGAGACCCCCACTATTAGCTACCCAAGGAGTGGAGACCCACCAAGAGTGGGAGTGCATGATAGAGGAGATTTCACATTTGATTGCCTCTTCTCAGTTTTTTGTAAATTTAAACATGTACACAAGAATATCAATAGTGTTGTAGACTACTTAGTCAATCTCGCTACAAAAGAAAATTCTGATTGGGAGAGACGAAAGTCCCTCCCCTTTAATTTTTGTAACATCCTCAAAAGAGATGTAACTTATGTTATGCTTTTGTACTTTAATTTAAAACAGATGGCTCAAGCCATACTCTAACAAAATAAACAGGCCCTTGATACCTTAAGGTGATACCTTAAGGAAGTCCGAGTATCCAAGCTTGGGAAACAAACAGGCCCAAAGGAAGTCCAAGCATCCAAGCTTAGTTACAACTGTAAGTGCACGATGGCAAAATTGCAAATACAAATACAGCATCTATATAAACAAGAATGCCATCATAGAAGGCAATATGTATAGCTAAACGCATCAAAAGAGATAAGATGCTGGCAACCAATACAGGGACTTATATGATGGCATTGGTACAAATTTTAAAAATTAGACCATTGTAAATCTATGAAGCAGGTATTAAAGAAAAACCACCACCACACACTATCTAATAGTGAAACTTTCCTTTACAAGCACCAGAAACAATTATGTCCAAGCATAGAAGCCAGATCTAGAACATCTCAAGGAAGGGTGGTTGTTTGAAACAGACAATTACCTCTGAATTATCCATCCGACGGTCCCAGGCCTTGAAAATTGATTTAACGCTTCCAGTAACTGATTCATTCAGAGCAGTTACCTATAGACAATAGAAGTAAAAGTAAACAACACAAACCAAGATTTTTTTTTTGTGATGGTAACCAAGAAGATTACAAGAAAAAGATTAGCATGCTGCTAGATAATAAAACAGTTCGATATACATAGTCCAATGAGGTAATGTGTGGCGTCCCACTTTCTGGGTTACCTCAAAGACAAACTAATTTTGCAAGGAAGATAGAATCAAAAAAGCTTTTGAAACTTTGTGGCAAAAGCAACAAAAAAAAATTCAAATCATATTAAAAGATAACACTTGTCATATTTACAATAAAGTATCATCTTTTCTGTACAGGACAACAACCATCGATCTATGCAATTGATGTATCATTTCGGCATGATGTGTATTCTAAATTGGTAGAAATAGCAACTATAGTTGAGTAGAACCAGAATAGGAAAGAGGCTTTTAGTAAGAGGAAGTCAATCGCATCCAGGGCTTCGCAGGGACCAACATCAAAGAAATCTGGTTCTAATGCTAGTACTGGAGCTATGGAGCACCAATACTTTGTGGAGCCTAACGTATCCGTATCGTATCCGTATCAAATACCGATACTTCCCGATATTCCACCGATACGTATCTGATACGCCACGTGGCGTATCAATTTTTATTTTTAATTTTTACAAATCCGATACTCGCCTGATACTTTTCGATACTTTTAATTAAAGAAAAAAATATTGAAACATTTGGTCTGGCCTATACGATAAAAAATAAAAAAATATATTATACATAAAACATAACTCATGCATAAACTCAAATAATAAGATTGAGAGATATACTGAACTCATATAATTGGGATTGCAAAATACTTAATGCACGCTAGTGTTTTAGCAATGGAAAAAGAATTTGGTATTCGCAAGCAACTGTATTATCTAGTTTTTCAATATCAATCATACTATTTTTGCTTTTGTTAGATACCGATCACTTTTTTTTTACTTTCATCAAGCTCATATTATGAAAACGATAGAACTTTGGTTTTTATTATTTTGTTTATTTATTTAGTTAAGACGTAGAGAGAGGAGAGCATATATCTACTTTAACTAAATTAATATATATGAGTTTATGTCACATTATCTATGTTATTTTCAATTATATGTCGTTTGCATCGAGCTAATTAATCTAGGTCGGATTCAAATTAAAACTGAAACTAATTTACTGATGTATATTTAAACTCTCATCTCACTTAGATTATCTGTGATAGGTTGAAAGTAATTAAATAAATTTTAAAATATTATTTTAATTTAAAATCTTTTAAACTCAATAGTTGTTGAAGGATATTTTTATTTTTTATAGTTCAATTATAAACAACAACAACAACCAAGCCTTAATCCCACTAGATGGGGTCGGCTACATGAATCCTTTGTTTTCATTGCGCTTTATCAGTTACCAAATTCTTATCTAAGTTTAAGTAACTAAGATCACTCCTTATAGTTTCTTGTCATGTCTTCTTTGGTCTCCCTCTTCCTCTTTGTACATGGGCAAAATCCAATAACTCAATTTTTCTAACTGGAGCTTCAATCGGCCTACGATTTAGATGTCCAAACCATCTAAGCCGACTTTCTCTAAGTTTATCCTCAATTGGTGCAACACCAACCTTCTTTCGGATATACTCATTTCTCATTCTATCCTTTCATGTATATCCACACATCCACCTTAACATCCTCATTTCTACAATATTTACTTTATTTGTATGTTTCCTCTTTGCAGGCCAGCATTCAGCACCATATATCATCGCTAGTCTTACTATAGTTTTATAAAATTTACCCTTAATTCTGGATGGAATTTTTCTATCGCACAACAAACCAGAAGCATTTCTCCATTTTACCCATCCTGCTTGAATGCTGCTAATAACGTCATTATTTATTTCGCCATTATTTTGTATAATTGATCTAAGGTATCTAAAGCGCTCACTCTTCTTGACAATTTGATCACCAATTGTCACATCTCGAATATAAGTATTTCTTTCTTGACTAAATGTGCACTCCATATATTCAGTTTTTGATCTACTGAGATGAAAACCTTTAAATTCTAAAGCATTCCTCCAAAGCTCTAGTTTCGCTTTAGCTCCCTTTTTAGTTTTCTCAATAAGGATAATATCATCTGCAAAGAGCATACACCAAGGCACTTCATCTTGGATATGTTCAGTTATAACTTCCATAATCAAAGAAAAAAGATACGAACTTAAAGCCGAGCCTTGGTGTAATCCAACTGTAATAGAAAAATTCTTAGTCAAGCCTCCTTGTGTCCGAACAGAGGTAACAGCTCCTTCATACATGTCTTTAATAATTTGAATATAAGCAGTGCAAATTTCTTTTAAACTCTCAAAGTACTTCTCTTGAGACTTTATCATAAGCTTTTTCCAAATCAATAAAAACCAAATGCAGGTTTTCCTTTCTCTCCTTAAATTTCTCCATTAAACTTCTTAATAAATGAAAGGCTTCTATAGTAAATCTACCTGGCATAAAACCAAACTGATTCTCTGATACCTTAGTATTATGGCGTAACCTTTGTTCGATCACCCTCTCCCAAAGTTTTAAAGTATGACTCATTAATTTAATTCCTCTATAATTAGCACAATTTTGTACATTGCCTTTATTCTTTTAAATAGGTACTAATATACTCTTTCTCTATTCATTTGGCATCCTTTTAT
>JAEMOT010002708.1:36745-50916 GCA_019297695.1 Apostasia ramifera | reverse complement strand
AAAATATAATTAATTTGAAAAAAAAATTAAAAGATATTTTTGAAAATTATAACAATAAAATATATATGTTATTATAATCTACTATAAATTTATATTTTAAATATGAGAATATGGTGTATTATATATAAATATAACAGTCGTATCCTGACGTATCCGTATCCTACTTTTTTTAAGTTTGGCGTATCGTCGTATCCGTATCGTATCGTATCCATATCGCTGTATCGTACTCGTGCTTCATAGTACTGGAGTTTCCAATGAGGATTCTAACAAGCCAAAATGCCAAACTTGTGGAATGTTTCACGAAGGAGTGTGTCAAGCTAAAGATAAAACCTGCTATAATCATGGAGAACTAGGTCATCTCTCAAGCAAAATCCCAAAGAAGATTATAGCGACAACAACTAAAGGTGAGGAACCAATCCTAGTTTCCGTGGATTACACTTCAGGTGGCAAAGGAGGTGATGCTATAGCTATATCAGGCTTTGGACATGGTAATGCTACTCACTGTTGGATGAGGAGCTCAATCTTGTGCATATGTATTAACATGCAAAGAGGCTCAAGAGTCCCAAGATGCTATAGGTGCTCATTTTAAATAACTCACCTGTACTTATATTGTTAGATTCAGGTGATGATGTACTCTATGTTGCACTATTTATGGGTACAACTATAGATGTAAAGCTATAGGTAGAAATAAAAATTAAGATTAAAGACCATGTTCCTTTAAAAAAAATTGATCTTATTACCTATAACTGAGTTTAATATGATACTAAGAATGAACTAACTATCAGTGTCAAGTGACCACTGATTGCTGAGAAAGATAAAGAGTTTGCATTCTTGGATACTCAGATATAGCGTCCTATGGCTATGAAAGAAAGATTCCACTAATCTCAACCATGCAAACATATCAAATGCTTAGAAAAGGATGTGTGGCATATTAGTTATAATATTAAGACTCTGTTTGTTCGACTGTTGAAAATTAACTAGGTTTAGTTTTAACTAGGTATATGACATCACACATAAAATTTAATATTAAAAATTAACTTTATTTCATATTCTACACACATTACTAAAATAATAACTAACTTATATCACATCCCTCACATATCTCAATATAATAACTAACTTTATATCACATCCTTCACATATCTCAATATAATAATTAATTTTATTTTACATCATTCACAACTTTCAATAAAAAAAATATCTCTATCCAAGTTTAATTTTAACCTTATTAAATTTAATTTTACAAACAAACAGGCCCTAAATGGTAATACTGAGCCAGCGAAAGTACAAGTTATGCCTATTGTAACATCTTATATTCCAAATATAAAGATATTATTCGTATTAACTTTAAGGAATCAAGTGACTTCAGGAATTCTTATGAGATTACCCATTCCAAGACTACTTCAGCTCCAACATGCTTAACATCAAAATTTTGATTATTTGTCTCACGATTTTACTCCAAAAGGTGTCTCAACAAGTTGTGATCACGCTATTTACTTATATAATTCAGGAACTCTCATCTTTTTCCGAGGTTGGACGATTCATCCCTGTGTCACTCTTACCACTAACTAGTCTTAAAAGCCTCAGTAGAAGTTGCTCCTTGCATGAATTATTCTATTCTTTTGTGACTTCACCCCATGATTACCACTTATCCTCTTCGACCACTACTTGTCACATCGATGGTAAAAGAATACCTAGATGTGTTTCGTAAACATTTATTAGGATTACCCGTAAATAAAATAATAGAGTCTACAATAGAACTTATAGCAGGGACAACCTATTTCTAAAGCCCCTTATTGAATGACAGTTGCTAAGTTACAGAGCTGAAAATCCAACTATAATAATTGTTAAATACTGTTTATATCCCTTTAAGTATTTTACTATGCAGTGCACCAATATTATTTATAAAGAAAAATGACAGTAGTCTACGAATATGTACAAATTATCGTGAACTTAATTGGGCGACAATTAAAAACAAGTATTCTCTACCTCGAATCGACAATTTGTTTGATCAATTGCAAGAAGTATCTATGTTCTCCAAAACTGATCTTTAATCAGGATATTATTGATTAAAGATGAAAGAAGAGGTTATCTATAAAACAACCTTTAAAACTAGAGACAAATATTAAGAATACTTCACAATGTCATTTGGGCTAGCGAATGCTTCAACAATATTCATAAACCTAGTAAACAAAGTATTTTAACTTTATATTAATCAGTTTATCATAGTCTTTATACATAACATACTGATATACTCAAAGGAGCATTTAAAACATTTGCCTTTGGTATTACAAAAGTTAAGAGAGAAGAACTGTAAGCCAAAATTTTTAAATGTGAAGTTTGGCTATATCGTGAACCTTCTAGGGCATGTTGTCCATGCAGATGGTATATCTATTTTGTAGTTATGGAATGACCAAGATCAATCAGTGTAATTCAAGTAAGAAGTTACCTTGGAATAAGTAGCTATTACTATAAATTTGTCAAAAGTTTTTTACAGATTGCATTGCCACTTACAATACTAATACAAAAGGCTATTAAGTTTGAATAGGATGTAGACTATGAAGCAAGTTTCTAAAAATTGAAACAGTGTCTTGTTTTAGCTCCAACATGGTAGTAACAGGTTTGTTTGCATGGGAAAATTCAAAAGTGTTTCAACTGTCCACATGACACCATTACAGACCATCCAAATCATAGCAAGGCCAAGCTAGATCAAACTCGGCGGACGAACCAATCTCCACAGTCCAAATTCACCATGGTCCATCCCCATGTTCCTATGTTTTCAGCTCTCAACTACAGGGAGGATCACACAGCCCTAGACCGTGCACCGTTTTCAGCTCCTCACTAGTGGGGGCCCAATTAGCTATTTTCAAGACCATATAGCTAAGCAAATACTCCCGTCCCAACCATTTGATTACACCTCTCCGTCCTTCTAGCCCCCCTTCTATTCTAAGTAAAGGAAGTTGACAACGACGCTATGTCGGCTTTGCCTACCTCGCCAAAGCAAGGACCACACAAATAGTACAAGGCAAGGACGCTACCTGTTCCATGACACCAACCGGCTAACCCCATCTTCACCACTGTGGGATGCTGTGTTAGCCAACTCGAAACATTAAATATCGGGACTCCATGTGATGAAATCTGAACCGTCGGAGAGTCCAACTCATATTGCGTAGCACAAATTAGAGAAAGGACTCCGTCAATCCTCTTATTGCAGACTATAAATGCTAGGACTTTAATTTATAAGAGGTGTCTTTTGGACTCTAGAAGATTTCTACTGCTTACTCCTACCTCTATCAAGTACTCCATCGGGACTGGTCCTGCTTAGTCGGTTGGAACTAGCTTAGCAAATGGACGTAGAAAGATCTCTCCGAACAACTAAAATATTCGTGTGCTTTATTTTCTTGCATTCTTCTTTATTCTCTCTTATTTCTTCCCCTCATTCACATTCTCTCCCTTTCACTTCATATTGCCTACGAATAGTTTGTGTACCACCTGCTAGCAGAGCTCTTATCATTTCTGAGTAAGGTTGGTAGGACTTGCAGTCTCACTAACCTCCCCAAGTGCTCCAACAGAAGGCAATCACCCACGAGGCCTCCAACTCCATCACTCGCATATGCTCCAAGGTGGTCTCCTCTAACTCACATGACATGTAGATGAAGGAGATGCACACCACCCACTAAGTATGTGGAGGTTCTCACCGTCGTTGTCACCCATGAAGTAAAGGAGTCGCACCTAATTCTAACCCCTCCAAGGTTTTACAACAGCTAATGGGGAGTGTCAGCATCCCCGTTGTAGGCGAGGCCTATGCCAACAACGCTAATCGCAATAACAGCGGGTCCATCCAGGTCGTGGCCAGCATCCTCGCCCATTGCAGAAAAAGTCATCATCCTCGTGACAGCTCCCATCACACCGACAACCATAGCTAGGGTCACCTCTCAACGTCCTTAATAGCAGCCAACCCCAGGTTAGAGTAATGCAGAGGGCACAGACCGCCCCTAATCAAGAATAACCACCACTGGAAGCAACAAAGTAGTCGGAGCAACTGGCTCCAGCCCCTCTGGTCGTTGCTCCTCACCTTCACTCACAAACGTAACAATCTCTGGTTCCTTCACCACAACCTCCACATCCCCTCTAGCACAAACCGTAGCGCTAATGGGTCCCGCGAGCTCCCCCACCACAATGCGACCAATTTTAGCAGTTCTCTAATGCCCCATTTAAGTCTGAGAATACCTTTACGGGTTGTGTGTCACGCCTCACAGCCAGCACCAAAATGACTTGCCCCAGCAACAGGGCATGCTACTGGGGTACTATGAAGCACCGATACTTTGTGAAGCCTAACGTATCCGTATCGTATCCGTATCGGATACCGATACTCCGCCAATACGTATCCGATACGCCACGTGACGCATCAATTTTTATTTTTAATTTTTAAAATCCGATACTCGTCTGATACTTGCCCGATACTTGTTCGATGCTTTTCAATACTTCTAATTAAAGAAAAAAATGTTGATAGTCTGGCCTACACGATAAAAAATAAAAAATATATTATACATAAAACACAACTTATGCATAGACTCAAATAATAAGATTGAGAGATATAATGAACTCACACAATTGGGATTGCAAAATGCTTAATGCATGCTAGTGTTTCGGCAATAGAAAAAAAATTTGGTATTCGCAAGCAACTATATTATTTAGTTTTTCTATATGAACCATACTATCTTTACTTCTGCTAGACATCGATCACTTTTTTTTTACTTTAATCAAACTCATATTATGAAAATGATAGAACTTTGGTCTTTTTTATTTTATTTATTTATTTAGTTAAGACTCAGAGAAAGGAGAACATATATCTACTTTAACTAAATTAGTATATATGAGTTTATGTCACATTATCTATGTTATTTTCAATTATATGTCATTTGCATCGAGTTAATTAACTTAGGTCGGATTTAAATTAAAATTAAAACTAATTTACTGATGTATATTTAAACTCTCATCTCACTTAGATGATCTGTGATAGGTTGAAAGTAATTAAATAAATTTTAAAATATTATTTTAATTTAAAATCTTTTAAACTCAATAGTTGTTGATGCATACTTTTATTTTTTGTAGTTTAATTATCTATACTATTTTTAATAATATTTAAAAAAATATAATTAATTTGAAAAAAAAAATTAAAAGATATTTTTGAAATTATAACAACAAAGTGTATAAGTTATTATAATCTACCATAGATTTATATCTTAAATATGAGAATATGATGTATTATACATAAATATAACAACCGTATCCTGACGTATCCGTATCCTATTTTTTTTAACTTTGGCGTATTGCCGTATCCGTATCGTATCGTATCCGTATCGTCGTATCGTACTCGTGCTTCATAGCTGGGGTATCATTATGAACACAAGGAAACCAATCCGGAGTTCTCGCCATATATCAACAGCAGCACCCCCAATAGCTCAGATTCCCGGCATGGACACTTGTCCTAAACGGACTAGTGGATAAAATGGGCTTGGAGGAGCCACTTAGCCATGCACTCCGGTTCACCCCAATCAGTCCGCCAAAGAACCGGACATTCATACCGCCGACCCCATAAGCATATAAAACTCTTTGAGGACTCCTTTCGTTTCCTTCACCCGGACGAATCCACACAATGCTACCTCATGGCTAACTCCCTCCAAGGGCTTGCTTATGACTACTTTGTTGGCATTCCTTACCAGAAATCCAATCATACACACACTTTAAGATCCTCACATGATTTATCGGGAATACCTGAATGGCGAGCTCGAACCTCATCCTCCCTAACTTATCCAGAGATCAAATGAGTCTCTCAGGACATATGTGGACTTTTTTTTTGTTATTGTTGTCTAGGCTGACGGCATCTATCGTGCAGTTCTACTCTGTTCCTTCCGCAAAGGGTTGAAGAAGGATAGCGATCACACCAAGACTATCTAGCTCTCTAAGCCCCATAACTTCATCGAGCGAAAGGGAAGGCCAAGGCCATAGCACCAGTGGAAGAGACCCTGAAACACAAGTATAGAGAGGGCGAGCCATCCCGTCCCAAGCATGATAGGTCATTCAAGAAGCAGAAGAATGAAGGTAAAGGTGGGAATCAGCAGGGCCACCAGCCTCAGCTCGATGAGGGACGGTGTCCCCCTCGACTACCAATAACGCCACTAGTTAAGCCACCCACTTATAGAAGTTTTCACCGCGGCCAAGCAAAAAGGCCATGAACCGAGAGTGGGCACGTGATAGCCACACCCCCAAGGAGTTAACCCCAATATCTACTGTGAGTTCTACAAATCCTACAAGCATTATACTCATCATTGTAGGTCCTTGAAGGCACTCCTAAACTAGCTCGTAGATGAAAGAAAACTCCAAGAACTCCTTGTGCAGGCTCAACCTGGCCTGGTCCATGGCAACAAAGACAAGCAAGGGTCCCACAACAAGACCCTCCAACCTCGCCAAGAAGGCGCCTACTGCCAAAATTGCCAACTCAATCTTCCTAGTTTCTACCCGGTACGACTAGAGGCAGCTAATTGAAGTTGGAAGTGTTATGGTTCTACCCACATATGCCATCCTCACCTCCACTAGGGACCTTCCTGATCGTGATAACTATTAAGATAAACCTATCATCGTCACAGCACAAATTGTCCATTTCCACATCCAGAGGATCCTCAACGACTTTAGTAGCTCTGCTGATGTCCTCTTCGAGCCAACCTTCCTCCAGATGGGTTTACAGACTATGGACCTTCTCCATCCCAACAGAGCTCTTCATGGCTTCACTGGCAAAAGTGCGCAACCCTTGGCCTCATCCTCCTACCTATGTCCTACGACTGGAATGAACATGCCATGAAGTGACATTCTCTGTCATCAAAGCTAGGTCTGAATACAATGCAATTCTAGGATGGATCACAATGAATGCCTTCGGGATGATGATCTTCACCGCACAACTATGTCAAGTTATCTAGGCCAAGCGGAGCGGTCATTATCCAAGGAGATCCAAAGGACACACTTCGATGCTTTCAAATTATCCACCAACTTATGGTGGATGAAATGAACCCGCGAGAGAGGGAGGTTCTAAAGCCTCAGGAGAGCACTATCCATGTAAACCTTGATGGAGAAGGCTCTAGAGCTGTATAGCAATCTAAAGCAATGGAACTACTCTCATAGTATGCTGGTGTGTTTTCTTGGGATCCGTCCGAAATGAAAGGAATCGACACCCACTACTCATCGTTCATCACCTAAAAGTATCTATCACTCCAAGCCGATAAATGGAAGAAGCGCCCCGTCGAGGGAGAAAGGGCTCAAGCCATTGAAGCAGGAGTAAGCAAACTCTTAGAGGCTAGCTTCATTCGAAAAGTCAAACACCCCAAATAGCTCACCAACATGGTGCTAGTAAAGAAAGCCAATGGTAAGTGGCAAATGTGTATTATCTTTCACCCACTCAGTAAGGCTTGCCCCAAGAACTCACATATCTTGCCACGTATTAACAGCCTTATCGACTAGACCGTTGGACACCCCATCATAAATTTCTTTGATGCTTACTTTGGTAACCGCCGGATCAAGATGGCACCGAAGGATGCTAAGAAGATCTCGTTCATTACTGACTTATGCACTGCTATAACGTGATGCCCTATGATCCCAATAATGTGAGGCAAAAGGTCTTCAAACATAAAAAAGGAGAAACCTCAACATATCTCACACCACAGTTTTAGCAGTTATTAGAGTGGAAGATGGGGTCTAGTGACTGGTCTTCTATGCTAGCCACGCATTAACACACCTAGAGATAAGATACCCAGTCTTAAAGAAGCTAGTTTGGGTCATAGTCATTGTCGTCAGAAGAAGAGGTCCCATTGCCAATCCGATATAGTAAACATAGTAACGGACCAAAACCTCAAGCAAGTCTTGCGCAGTCTGAAAGTCTCTGGGGCTTTTGCATTAGGCTTTCAAGTTGGGAGAACTTGGCAAAAACTACATGCTACGGATAGTTATCAAGGCTCAAGCCCGTGCAAACTTTATCGCTGAGCTTTCTACATTTGAGATACCCTATGGGGAATGAAAGCACACCCCGTAGACCCTCTATGCAGGCAGTAGTTTCAATGTCACTACTCAAGGCACAGGGATCCTACTCACACTCTGCTGAAGTGAGGTTCCAACACCCCCTTCATTTTAGCTTCAAAGTTACCAACAATCAAGGTAAATATGAACCCTTGTATGCCGATCTCGAGTTCGCAAGGAACATAGGTATGGAGTACCTCTAGGTCTTCAATGACTACCTACTTGCGGTCAACCAAGTCAAGGGACCCATTGAAGTAAGGTTGTGCATTAAATGGTTAAAATTGAAAAATCAAACCGAATCGATTAATTTTAGGAGATTTGGCTCGATTTGACATGTATCGGTTTGGTTAATAGTTTGATAAGTGATCAAATATGATTATTTAATTTTCAATTTAGCATTATGCTTGTAAAAATCGAACTGACTACTTAACTCAAAAAAATTAAATTTATTTATTTTTATTTAAATCATATCAATTAACTTAAATATATAATTAGTTTATTTATATTTTATTAATGTATTTGATCAAACTAATTAACTCAACGGTATAATAGGTTATCAATTTGAGTTATTAACATTTAACTATTATATTTTCAAAATAAAACCCGTCAGTGCGCCACACGTCGCCTACGCCATAGTGCCCAAAGCTGAATAACTGAAGTCTTCAGTAAAGTTAAGGTTTTTTTTATGGCGAGTGGCAACTCGGCAAGGGACACGAGTCATCGAGTTGTGCTATGCTTCCATTGTTTGATTTTATATGAACCAAATTGAATCGATCGAAATTTATTTGGTAGTTTGGTTTGGTTAGCGATTTATAATTTTATTTGATCGGTTTGGTTTCTTAAAATTTAAAACCGACACTAATTTTTATTTTAAGTTTGGTCAACCAAGTCAACCAAATCGACCGAATGCACATCCCTACTTTAAAGCTAAGGAAGACACCCTAAAGAAGTGCTATCATAGAGTCAAAGACATTATCTCCCACTTCTAAGAGTTCTGCATCACTCACATCCATTATGAGGAGAACAAAATCACTAACTTCCTTTCTAAATACAGTAGCCTGAACTTTCAACATTTTGTTATAGACTGTCCTAGCTACGATGCCCCAAAGGTCAACACAAAGCAAGTCCTATGTTTGATGCACAAAATCATTTCCTACTTATAGGACACGTACAACCTCACAAAAGGAAGCCAAGGAACTTAAATTCAAGTGTGCCAAATATGTGCTCATCAACTGAGATCTTTATAGATAGTCATACTCTTGCCCTTTAAATGCCTTTGTGTGAAAAAGGATGCAAAAGTGCTCAAGGAGATCCACTTTGGGGAATGGGGCTTATACGCCCGTCACTTCTGGACAAATATACACCGTCATACAAAAGACTACGTATAGAAATGTCGTCAGTTCTAGTGATACGCCAATCTCCTCCACCAACTAATAGGGTACCTAAAGCCCATTAACTTTTCACGGCCCTTCGTTGTATAAGGGCTAGAGTTCACTGGCCTCATTTCGCGGGCAACTAAGGAGTATCACCCAGTGCTATTAGCCATCAACTACTTCACAAAGTGAGTAAAGGATGTTTCGTCGGCACAAGCTACCTCCCATTTAGTGGAAAAGTTCTTATGGGCTAACATTATCTACTGCTATAACGTTACCATGACCAACTGACAATGACACGCCCTTTGCTAGCAGCCACATCAGAGACTTTTGTGATAAGCATGGTATACAACTTTAGTTCGACTCCGTGTGGCACCCTTGGATCAACGGACTAGCGGAGACTGCCAATAGAAATCTAATAAAAAATGGCAAAATGGAGCTAAGAAATGCTAGCTAGATGTTCTCCAAAATCCCTTTAGGAATACAAAATAGATCCCTCGGAAATCACTTATGAATCTAAATTCCCAGTGGCGTTCAGTGTGGACGCGATCATTCTAGTAGAACTGCAATACTTCTCCCCCCAGGTAGAAGCAGCTATCTCCTATGGTTCACACAACTTCGGGAAGTAGACCAAGGATAACGATGAATTCCAATGCCTAGACTTGAACCTCATGGAAGCTCACAGACGTAGGGAAGCCCTTAAGAAGTTAGAGCACAAGCGTTGTATGGAGCATTGTTACAATGAAAGAGTCAACTCACAGGAGCTCCTCTTTAGTGACCTAGTTTTAAGAAATCGCTTAATGACAGCATAGGCCTTGGTGTCCCCAAACTAGTACCCAACTAGGAAGGCCCGTTCATCATCCACGAGGTTGCCACCGCCAACGCATACCACCTGATGCAAGCGAATAGAACCCCTATCCTACTTACCATGAGCAAAAATGACCTAAGGATATTTTACTCCTAAAACTATATCCATATTCAATCCAATGCACTCAAAACTTCTATGGCATGATAACCGAAGATAATCGAAGGAACATTCACTAACCTTCACAATTTCTCTTAGCAGAAGACAATGGGAAGCAAATGTGGGTACAACCTAACAAACAAACCATCTCAACAGAACAAACTATTTCCTACATGGTCAACAGTCCAACATACTATGATGCACACAGATGACAACCTACCGACATAAAGGTGGTGTCCCTACAAACCTTCACTACTTGCATACTTCCTAGGCCCTTTAGTACAAAATCCTACACTAACCAAAGACAGGCTATTCCCAACCCTATACCTCAGGTCTTAACCTCCTTAGTTTTGCGTTCAGACAAATCCCAATGACCTGGGCTTACCCCGCAACTAAGACACCTAGGCTTCCCACCTGAGATCTATCTCAGAGTCAGGCTATGCCATTACTCTAGTACAAGGGTTGTGCCCACCACAGAGCCATCTTCTAGGGAGATTAACTCTGATAGTGCTTAAGAGGTAAAGAACTATCTAGGCTTTGCCTCCAGGCAGAACCCGACGTAAAGGGAATACCATACAACGTGGACCTTTACCTACCTAACACGATCCAAATGGTCGATGTACACCCTCGTCCGTGGCCGATATTTCAAGGGGTAATACTTGGCAACTCATCAGTTTCATCAAGGACACTCCATGTGACTGCTCACCAAACTGCTTAGTCCAACACCCAATGTGCGCCAAGTTTCACTACATTCCAAACATCATGTAAGCAATGCACCATACCTAGCAATCATCTCATTCATTGCAAAGCACAAGTGCATTGCAGCATTATTCATCATTTCATTCAAAACTTCACAAATACAAATACTGAGGTAACCTTTTGGTCCACGAGATCTCCCTCTTCTTTCCATTCCAGAAAATTAGCTGCTAGGATCTAGAAAAAATGAGGCAAGCTATCATCCAAAAGGTTTAGACTAGGCTCTGAGTTGGTGGACTCACAACCCAATTACTCAACTAAGGAAATCTGCCTAAGACTTTCCTATGAGGAAAGCCCCTGGTCAACTTTCAAAAAAGAGCCCCTAGTCGTGAAAGCCCATAGCTAGAGTTTCTCATCCTAACCTAATATTTGTCATCCTGTGCCATAGGTATGGTAGGCTACCGTTATAATCGGTAGCACCCTTCTCCAGGGCTTGCAGGATGTTTGAAAATAGCTCTGGAATGGAGGTGGACTTCAAGCAAGGCCATCTCTGCCTTCAACACAGCATTCTCATCCTTAGTGGCCTTCGTCATGCGTGGCGCCGAGCGTCGTGCTTTCCCGTCCCATGCTAAGAAGACGGGACATGGCTCGAAGAGTTGCTAGGTCTGTCTTGAGCTTGCAAGACTCTAGACCTATATACCGAACTCGACCCTCAGCATCCGCCTTCTTCGATCGTAGCTTCTTCGGCAAATGGTTAAGGCGGGCTACACCACCAAAGTCGCATCCGTCTCCTTGACCATGTCGACAAAATGGGAGAAATATCCCAGGACCTACATCCAAGAAAAAGTCAATGGTCTATTGAAACGAGCAAAGACAATAAAAAATGGAGCATATCACAAGAACATCATTGGTTATGCACCCAATGAGATTCTTCCAAGAGATGGTGTGCAAGGAGTCCTCCAAACGATTCTCCTAGAGGGCTCTTCCCATAGTCAATCTAGTTTCTCTAGAAAGGTCCAACCCCTTTTGAGGATGGTGGAGATGGAAATCCTTATCCCTGGCAATGGACTGAATCTTCATCGTCACTTCCTTGTCCCCAAACCAACCACCAAAGTTGATTGTCTTACAGGCATTTCCTATGGCAGCCGAAGGGTCAAACTCAAGTGCATCGTCTGATACTCCAACCGCCCCATGTTTCCATCGTGGATAGTGTCAAGTCCTGTCTGACAAAGCCCCTAGTGTTTCCACCTTCCTCCTGCTGTCGTGGTCGAGCGATGTGAGCACTACCTCAGACACTACAAACTTCCCATAAACGGCATAATCCTCCAAGTCCCTTCTCACCCTGGCCAAGATGATCTTTAATCGAAGCTCCAATCCGTAAAACTTATCTATCAATTTCACGAGGGAAACTGTGTTCTTAAACTGGAGCTCATGAACATATAGTCATTGACTACCACAAGAACAAGCTTGTCCAAACCCAACTCTCCTCCAATAAAGTAGTGGTCATGCTAATTAGGCCTTGTTTGGCATGAGCCCAAAAATGGGTAAAAAAATATTTTAATAATATTTTAAATTTATTATAAATTTTAATAACTTTATTTCACATCCAACACAAATTCCAACCTTAAAAATCAACTTTATTTCACATCCAACACAAATTTCAACCTTAAAATCAACTTTATTTCACATCCTACACACCTCCCAATATTAAAATAAATTTCTTTCCCATCAACTCTATAAAATAAATTATTTTCTCTTTCCTTACCCAAATTCATCCTCCAACCAAACAAGCCCTTAGAATGGGAATTGGGTGCGCTAGAGAAAAGAGTGTCCTAGGTCCTAAACCTCATATTCAAGCAGTCAGGATACTAAATGTTCTCCTGGAACATAAACAACGCACTAAATAGCTGCAGATTGGCCTTCAAGACTTAGGACAAGGCGTAGATGCAAGTTACTCCATTTGATGATAATTGTGTGAGGACTAACGTAAACTTGTTGAGGACATCCCTGAACTCCAGCTGCTGGGGAAGCATCATTCCCATGTCAAGGAACATGCAGTACACTAAAATGATGTCGGTCGACGGCTTGTTCAACCTATCCTCCTCCTCAGCCACATGGACATTTATCTTTTGGTTTAGGCGAAAAGCAAGGGTCACGTTCATCACCTTGTGCTCTGCCATGGCTCTTAGCAAAGAACCTCGATATTAAACCCATCATCGGGCTCGCCTTCTCCTTGACCATCTACACTTGCAACACTTAAACAAACGCACAAATGGAAGGCGAATGAAACGAAACCCAAGGAGGGCAAGCATAATTCCCCCTCTCTCCCCTTAAAAAGCCTTGCACATTGAAGGTGAGGATCAACCCTAATCAAATTAAAGTCGTCTGTTGTCGTCTACTACTGACAGAGGGGCCACCCTTTCTCATCAATCAACAAGGCATTAGAAGCATCGCAAACATTCCATTGGGACACATATCTCTCTCTACCATGCAGCAAGTATGTTCCCACCAAGCAAGATCTCTTTTTCTCTCCACATGTGTAACATCCCGGTAAAATTTAGATTTAAATTTTTGATTAATTTAATTTATTATGATGAAATTAATTTTTATTTATGAGATTAATTATTTAAAATTAAATATATGAAATGTTACATGTTTGTTATGCGATTCAAAATTTAAAATGCCTGAAATTAATATTTAATTTAATTAAATCAGATTATTTAAAATTTAAATCCAATGAATTTAATTACCCATGAAATATCCATAACTACCTCCTTAAATTAAGGCTAAGAAAAATTACAGATATACCCCCAGATTATTATTTAAAAAAAGAAATAGAGTTTCTGCCCCAAAAACACCGATTGAATTCTTCCCCTTCCGTAACCGCCGCCGGCCTAAAGAGAGGAGAGAGAAAGTGACGAGTTGGAGAGAGAAAGAAGCCGGATCTCCCTCAAAATTGACGATTCCTCTTCATATTCTTCTCAATCTACACGTTTTCTTACGCCATGGATCGGATCTAGTGATTTTGGAGTGATATTTCTCTTCGAATCTCAAGAAAACTTAAGATCATA
>JAEMOT010002708.1:21523-36522 GCA_019297695.1 Apostasia ramifera | reverse complement strand
TCGTCACATTCAATGTGAATATATTGACTTATGTTTGTGACACCTACGGGAGGGCAAGTGTACAGACTTGTCGTCACATTCGATGAGAATATATTGACTTGTGTTTGTAACACCTACGGGAGGATAAGTGTATGAATTTGTCGTCACATTCAATGTGAATATATTGACTTGCGACTGTGACACCTACGGGAGGGCAAGTGTACAGACTTGTCGTCACCTTCGATGAGAATATATTGACTTGCGACTGTGACACCTACGGGAGGGCAAGTGTACAGACTTGTCGTCACCTTCGATGAGAATATATTGACTTGCGACTGTGACACCTACGGGAGGATAAGTGTATGAATTTGTCGTCACATTCAAAAATATAATATAATATTTAGGCAAGCGTATGAGCTCGCTATATGACTAAATTTATAATCAAGATTTTAAAGGCGATAATGGATTAAAAATTAAATGTGATTTCTGTGGAATTACGCACCTACTTTAGCTCGAGCATATGATATATATAGGCGCGACGGCGTCCATTGTCATTTTGGGCTAGGGGGTGAAAACTCCCAAAACTGATTGAGGACCTCATATTTTGCCATTATGGGCTATTGCCTACGGGGCTAGAGGATGACGATCCCCAATGTGTAAAAGACAGCTGAGGCGTAGTACGAGAAATCACGGGCCCAAAAGATAAAAGTGAAATTATTAAAAAGAAATTTACCCGTTACTTATATTGTTATCATTTCTATTTACATGTTGATATGATATTTTCTATGCAAATCATGATATAGTTGTTTAATATTACTGTTCACACTGTGCTATGTCATTTCTTTATCCTACATGCATACTTAATTGGAATCTATGTTATATATGTTTAATTGTTATTATTCTTATTATGTCATGTCAACATATTATTATTAATACTATTATTGCTGTTTAATATTTTTATTTAAAGGCTTTGTTAGTGTACAACCTACGAGTCTGTTTCTAACGGACTCTGTCACTAACGTGACAGGTACTGGAGCACTTGATCACGGGAATGGGGAGAATGCCAGTCAAGAGAAAAATTAGTTTATTGCTTTACTTCCTAAAGAGTGACTATTTACTTATGTGTTCAGTTGAGACTATAGTAGTTCTGCTTCAATTACTTTAGTTGGATGTTTAATTCTGTTCTAAGTTATAGATATGTGAACTCTTGTAGTAGCTTTTGATCTATTTAGTTTTCTTCCGCTGTTATTTTAATCTTCCTTCTCCCCTGACTTAGATAAATATTTAGTGTGACGGTTAGGGTCGTCACAACATGTCACACCATCAATGATTAATTGTCTAACGCACATCAATGTTCATACCTAATAATTGTAGGGGCTAATGTTTGCACAAAAAAACTTAACAGCATCTTATCCGTCTACGTGGCACCATTAAGCCAAACCAAACCAAATGAACGGACCAATCCCCACAGTCCAAACTCATCATAGTTTGTCCCCTCGTTCCTATCATTCCAATTATCACCACAATAGGGAGGATAGTATAGTCCAAGATCATGCACCTATTATGCCTCCTTCATACTAGTGGGGCATACCTAACTATTTCCAAGGCAACAAGGCCAGGCCACTACTCTTGTCCTAACTACTCTGTGGTATCTCTTTGTCCCTTTTGTTAATCCCAAAGTCTATTGGCTTAATTTGATAATAATAAACAAAAGGTGCTACAAACTATTGTCTTACAAGTTAGAGTTGATACAGGATAAGTCATCAAGAAAACACAAAAGAACAAGCATGTAACAACCTAGTAAAATAATTAGCATAACGAATATAAGCAAGAATATGGAAGCACCAGAAATTAAAGTACAACAAGATTTAAGAATTGAAGATTGAATAAATTTTAGGTTTAATTGATAAGACTTACTGTTAACTCAATTTCTTTTAAGGATAAAATGTTGAACTAGTCTATTAGATCAACTTTGTTTTGCTCAATAGTTTAAATTAGATTTCCCAATACAAGAATTAATGGAAATCCAAGATTCAAAGTTGATTGAACCATAAGTAAAAATTGAATGATCTGGTTGTTTCAACTAGACAAACTTTAGATTGGATGGATGATTAATTTACCAGACAATTCTATTGTTTTAGTCAGACAATAGAAGCTTCAGATTTGCTAGATGATTAAATCATTGGATAGTTTGATATCAGGTGTGATCTGTCAACGGTTGACCTTATCACTGATCGAACGATTTGATCATTACGCTGATTCAAACTGTAGTCGTTGAATCTTTCATCTTTGGAAATCAACTTCTTTGAACAATTGATCATATGGGTTCGAAAGTACTATAAATAAAAGCTTATTCGGATAAAGAAAAAAGCACAATACATTAGAATAATACAATTCTCTGAAAGCGCAAAGACTTTGAAGAACAAAGTTATAATTTTAGACGCAAAGGTGCATTTACTTCTTATTGATTTTTGAGAAAACACTGATCTTCAGATTTCTTCTATGTTTTTGTATTGTAAAGACTTAGCTTATAAGCTTTCTTTTTGTTTTTTTTTCTTGGTAAGGGGGACAAGGTCATTGAGTGATCATATTTGGATAGCCTTCTTTCTGATCTTGGCTAGAATGAGATCATCTGTCATATGGTATCTCCACTAGCCTCTGCGAAGAAGTTCTAAATTTTGTAACAGTTTCTCCATTGGCCTCTGCAAAGGAGTACATGTTTCTCCGCTCGCCTTTGTGAAGTAGATTTGGTAATTTAAGCCTAGGGTATAGAGGAGCCCTAGGAGTGGACTAGACACTAGTGTCAAACAACCTAAATCAACTATGTATTTTATTTACCGCACAATGGTTTTCTCATTCAGATTTCTCAATTCATTTCTATTTTCAATCGACAATTTTTCGTCATATACTCTATTCATCTCTCTCTTAGGTGCAGTCTACTATTTCACCTTTTGCCCCCCTCTATTCTAGGGAGATGGCAAGAGATAAGGGAGCTACATCAACTTTGCTTGCCTCACCAGGGCAAGGGATGCACAAATAATAAAACGCAAGGCCATTGCCTACTCCACATCAACCAGCCAACCCCTTGTCCGTCATTGCAAGCTGCTGTGTCAACCACCTCACCAAGCATCAACATCGAGGCTCCACGTACCGTAATCCAGACTGCTAGGGAGTCTAGCTAATACTGCGTAGCCCAAATTGAATAAATGACTCTCACTCAGGCCTTAGTCCTCCTACTAAAGTCTATAAATACTAGGACTTATGGGAGGGGTCTTTTTAGTATCTACGGAAGATTTTTATTGCTTACTCCATTTATCTTGTACTCACCCCATGGGGACTTTTCATTCTTAGTGGGTTGGAACTGGCTTGGCTAGTGAACGTAGTAATATCTCTCTGAATCACCTAAACATTTGAATGCTTTACTTTCTTACTTTCTCCTTACTTCTCTCTTATTTCTTCCCCTAACTCACGGTTTCTCCCTTTCACTTTCTTAGCCTAAGATATTTTGTGCGCCCAATACTAGCAAAGCTCTCCTCTTTTTTCTACATTAACATAGATAGAGGTCTATAATAATGTGCCATTCTAAGGGCTAGATTATGTTCTTATGCAGCATGGCAGGGTCAAAGCTAATTCTTCATGATAAGTATGGCTATATGAAAAACTACCTAGTACATAACATAGAATTTGTGGCAATTGTCTTTACATTTAAAGATTTGGAGACAAAACTATCATATTTAATTGAAGTATGTTTGGAAAAGTTCTAAGTTTTTGAGATGGAAAGAAAAAATAAATTATTTCAATAAAATAACTTCACTGGAGATTGTATAAGATATGAAATAAAGTTGATTTTTTTTATTCAAGTATACATTAGACATGAAATAAAATTAACTTTTGAGATTGACATTTATATAAAATGTGAAATAAAATTAATTTTTAATACTTAAAATTATGTATAGTGTGAAATAAATGTAAACATTAATGAAAATATTTTTGGAGAAGTTTGAGAGCTTTTTGGACCCAAGCATGCAAGGTCGTATTGCATGGCATAACATAACATCTTGTGATCTAAATGTAGAGACGCTTTTTAGGAAAAACTACGAGACTAATGACGGACAACTTCATAATTAAGTATGCTTGAGCTGGAATAGCACTGGGATAGGTGATTTCTTAAAAAATACTCAAGTCAAGCAGTTCTCTAAAGCTAAACCGAACACTATCTCTACATTTGGAATACAAATTGTTACAATATGGTATCAGAGTCAACCTCCCATATCGAAAAGGGATGGAGAGTTTCTAAACTATATAAGTTAATAACATAATCTCAAATGATAAAGGCGTCTTTTAGGCAAAACCATGAGACTAAATGTAACATTCAGGTTTTACAATTTAATTTTTACTTTGATATTTTGTTAAAAGTTATTCTAAGCATGTAATTTAACTTTTATGAAATGTTTTTATGTTTATAGCAACTAAAAATCAGATTTAAAATTAGTTAAAACTAAGTTAGATTTAAAATGAATGAATTTTGACTGAAGTATAAAAAGAAAAATTGGTCCTATTTATAAGGAGGTTAGAAATTGAGAACCAAAATGTAATTGTGCCATTGAACTAGATGAGCATGGAGCTAGCTCATCCTTTACACACCGCCTTTCGGCTCTTTGCCCTTTCTTTCTCTGCTCTCTGCCAGTGTGTGCGTGAGGTGGAGCTTAGGAAGGAAAAGAAGAAGAAGAAAAAGAGATATTTGAAAATATATGAAAGATAAAAGAGTTTCTTGGCTCACTAAGCTTTTTACTATAACTTTGAATGCTAAAAGAATGTCAAATGAATGGATAAAAAGTACATTAATATCTATTTATAAAACTAAAGACGATGTATAAGACTGTACTAACAATTAAATTAATGAGTCATATTTTAAGACTCCAGGAGAAAATAATCAAATAAAAATTACATCGTAATACTAAGGTATTACAGAATTAATTTGATTTTATGTCAAAAAAATCTACTGTGGAAGCTATTTATTTATTGTGAAGTTTAATGGAGATGTTTAGAAAAAAAAGATATTCATTTGATTTTCATTAATTTAAAAAAAAATTATAATGAAGTCTCAAAAAAAATACTTTGGAAAGTATTAGGAAAAAAAAGATTTGCACTAGTTACATTCAAATGATTCAAGACATATATAGAGGGGGTTTTATATATGTTCAAATATATAAAGGTTTGACTAAGAATTTTTTTATTTCAGTTGGATTACATTATGCCTCTATTTAGTTGATGCCCAAGTTGGTCATGGGCATTTTTTTAATTTTTTTATAAAAAATAATATAGAGCATTTTGAGATATATATGATGAGAAATAAAGTTAGTTAATTGTGAGAATATTAAATAAAATTGGTTAATGTATTGAGAATTATATAAACTATTTTATTTTTTTTGAAAAAATAGTCATGACTAACTTGGACATCAACCAAACAGAGGCTAAAGTTTAGCTTTAAGCTCATATCGCTTTATATTAGCCATAGAGATTTTGATAGAACACATTTAAGAAAAAGTAAAAAATATCTTACTATATACTTTTTGCAAATGATATTTTTCTTATCAACTAAAGAATACATTAGAAAAACTCAAGCTATAGAGAATACATTAAAATCTAAAAGTTATCATCTTAATAAATCAGAAAATGAAAATATAAAGTATAAATTTAGTAAAAAAAAAAACACTTATAATGGAGAGATGATAATTGATAATCAAATTATCAAGAAGAGCGAGTAATTTAGATATCTTACATCAATCATACAGAATAATAGCGAAATAGATGGTGATATTATTAGTAGGATCAAAGCACGATGGATAAAATAGAGAAATGCATCTAGCATATTATGTGATAAAAAAATTTATCTAAACTTAAAGATAAATTTTAGAATAATTGTAACACCAGCAATATTATATGATATTAAATACTAGCTTATAAGGCAGGAACACGACAAATATCACAGAAATAAGGATGCTAAGATGGACGAGCAAGTATACGTGAAAGAACAAAATAAGCAAGTATACGAAAAGGTTAGAGTGACATCAATTGAAGAGAAGTTCAGAGAGAATTAACCTAAATGATTTGGACATATAAATTACAAATCAAGTTAGTTAATTGATAAGACTAAAGAATATATTTTGAGATATATATGATGAGAAATAAAGTTAGTTAATTGTGAGAATATTAAATAAAATTGGTTAATGTATTGAGAATTATATAAACTATTTTATTTTTTTTGAAAAAATAGTCATGACTAACTTGGACATCAACCAAACAGAGGCTAAAGTTTAGCTTTAAGCTCATATCGCTTTATATTAGCCATAGAGATTTTGATAGAACACATTTAAGAAAAAGTAAAAAATATCTTACTATATACTTTTTGCAAATGATATTTTTCTTATTGATAAAACTAAAGAATACATTAGAAAAACTCAAGCTATAGAGAATACATTAAAATCTAAAAGTTATCATCTTAATAAATCAGAAAATGAAAATATAAAGTATAAATTTAGTAAAAAAAAAATACTTATAATGGAGAGATAATTGATAATCAAATTATCAAGAAGAGCGAGTAATTTAGATATTTTACATCAATCATACAGAATAATAGCGAAATAGATGGTGATATTATTAGTAGGATCAAATCACGATGGATAAAGTAGAGAAATGCATCTAGCATATTATGTGATAAAAAAATTTATCTAAACTTAAAGATAAATTTTAGAATAATTGTAACACCAGCAATATTATATGATATTAAATACTAGCTTATAAGGCAGGAACACGACAAATATCACAGAAATAAGGATGCTAAGATGGATGAGCAAGTATACGTGAAAGAACAAAATAAGCAAGTATACGAAAAGGTTAGAGTGACATCAATTGAAGAGAAGTTCAGAGAGAATTAACTTAAATGATTTGGACATATAAATTACAAATCAATAGAAGCTCCGATAAAAAAATTTAGATTATTAGATTTCGCTCATATAAAAAGAGAAAGAGAAAAACTAAAATAGATATGATAATAAATTATAAGAAATGATCTTACAAATTTAGTATTAAATGAAGATTTATTATTTGATAAAATGCAATAGAAATAAAAGATTCATGTAATCAGCCCCACCTGGTAGGATAAAGGTTTGATTTGTTATTATTATTGTTGAAACTATCCCTTCCCTAGTACAAAATCTTTAATTAGCATTACTAGAATTAATTATTTTCTCATTGCTAAACCTTGGATATAACATAGAGGCAACAACAATAGGAATTTCACCTTAAAGAACTATATTATCTCATATGAGCTACATAAGAGAGGACTTAGGGCTGGACTTAATTGATCCCATCAATGATTTTAGAAATAAAACGTTAGCATAATTTCATGTTTAATTAGGTGTTAGAACCATATGTTTAAAATTTCATCTCATTTTGATTTAAATTTAATCTCTGATGACCAAAACAATCCAAAGGTTTTAGATTTGGTAAAAATTTGGCAAGTGTCTCTATATTTGCACAATTAGTCGATAGCTTTTTGGAATTTCGTTTTGGTTCAAATTTAGGCTTTAAGACCTTTCCGCTACTTGCATTTAACATGACTTCATAGATACATTATCCCGTGCCTTTGCTCTCACGTTCCATCAAAAAGCCTGGATAGCTTTAGAAACACCAAGTAATTAACTTCAAGTGTTTCTTGTGTGCCATTTGAAAGTGCTATATCATCTCCAATATGAGATCACCAAGCCAAAACAAACACCTGATAGTGATGACAGAATCCAAGTCATTTGATTATTGGCAAACCCTAAATTCCTACCCTAACAGGGCATAGATTGGTTATAATTAGGTCAAACCGTACAATGAATAAGGGTAAAAGTTCCGGTGACTCCTAAAACAAACTATATGACAAAATTGACATTACACATTAGCTTATACACCTGAACAAGGAAAAGAGAGTACGTAATATCTTTGGCATTCTCAAGCAAATATGGGCCAACAGCTTATACACCTGAACAAGGAAAAGAGAGTACGTAATATCTTTGGCATTCTCAAGCAAATATGGGCCAACACTACATGTTCATTGGTAATACATAAAAATGAGCATGAAAATACTGTCATTCCCACAAAGATATGGCTAAATATTTCAATCCTAAATACTTTGTAATTTAATTAAGATTCAAAGATAAGTGAGAGAAAAAAAAAATCAAGGTTTTGGCCATGCAAGAGGGATGTAGATCAAGCTCAGTGACCTCCAAAAAAAATGCATTATTTGTAAATTGCGAATGACTTTGCTTATTTGCAAATCATCAATGTCCTCCATGATTAGTGAAAAGACTAAACTTTAAACAAAATAGTTCAGCAGAGTTGGCTCACAACCCTGCTGCAGCCAAAACAATGATGTTTTCCTTAATTATACAATGAAAAAGAGCTTAAGCCTAATTAAATTAATGTCTAATGACAAATAACAAAAAGACAGACCATGTAAACAAAGATCTCAATTTAAATCTCATAATTACCATCCCAAATTTCAGGTTTACTGAAACCAAATCGAAGATAAAGTAAAGAGCCAAAACAAACATAACTGATGTTGGACATTAATATACTATAGTCTTGACAGAAAGGAGTCACTGTATATTAAACTTGGCATCACGATTCTTAATTGCTGTAAGTTTATTCAGAAGAATCAATTTGAATCACTACAAGAAAGGAAAGCTCTCTTGGAAAAAGGATTGTTTAATGGGTCCGCTATTCAATAGAAAAGGAAGCTACAAGCATCACGTAAACATGAAAGTAGATTTTACAGAATGGCGCTTAAGAGGTCTCTCATGAGAAGAACGATCTTCACGAAATGGTGCTGCAGAGGTCTTCACGTAGTATGACAAGTGTAGTAGATACTCAGCCAAGGCTACCCTACCCTTCATTTCCGGAATGTCTTGCCAACCCCACCAAGAATTAGAACTCACTCAAACTTAAATTTTCATAGTATTACTCAAAATGTTAATTACAAATTTCATTTATAAAGTGACTATCCCGTCCTAAAACAAAATAGGCAATATAGAACTTATCAAATCCACAAAACAAATAAAAAGATTTACCTAATTCATACTTTAAAAAAATGAATATTCAAATAAATAAAATAAAATAAAATTTGCACCAATGCAGCTCATCAAGGGCATCTTGTGCACGATCTAATTTGTGTCATCGCTCATCTAGATATCTCCCATCACAATGCCATAAGCAATTACTAAGTCCATTTTGTGCCCCCTTCATACCCCTCCACCCCAACATCAATTACCCATATATTGCAAATCGGACCCCCTTACAACATGCAAGAGTCTTTACAATTTAATAATGGACATTAAATGTCCTTCAGATTTTTTTCCTGTATGGGCATCACACTCGCCCTCTCTTTTGTAAATTCATTTCTAATTCGGCAATTCAAGTGTGACTAGAGTTATTAATGATCCGATCTAAAGCCGATTCGATCTCGACTTAAGATTGAATTGAAGAATTTTATTCTACCTCGATCCGATCCAAAATACAAACAAGAGTTCAAACTAATCTTAATCTGAGCTAGGTCTAGTTCATTTGTTTTCGACTCAAGCTCGATCTGAGCCAAAGTGGATCTGAGATTTGATTAATTTTCAATCTTTCAGCAAAATTTTAGGTATAAGTGCATTTGTTCATTCAATTAACTTAAATCATAATTAGCCATCATGATCTAGCCTCTGTTTGTTTGGCAGTTTAAAATTAACCTGGTTTAATTTTAAACAGGCACATCACATCACACATAAAATTTAATATTAAAAATTAACTTTATTTTATATCCTGCACAACAACAACAACAACCAAGCCTTAATCCCACTATTTTATATCCTGCACATATTACCAAAATAATAATTAACTTATATCACATCCCTCATATATCCCAACATAATAACAAACTTTATATCACATCTCTCACATATTCCAACATAATAACTAACTTTATTTTACATCATTTACAACTTTCAACAAAAAAT
Source organism: Apostasia ramifera (assembly GCA_019297695.1). Lineage (NCBI taxonomy): Eukaryota > Viridiplantae > Streptophyta > Magnoliopsida > Asparagales > Orchidaceae > Apostasia > Apostasia ramifera. The sequence goes on along the minus strand of JAEMOT010002708.1, from coordinate 26,500 downwards.
ATCTCTATCCAAGTTTAATTTTAATCTTATTAAATTTAAACCTTACAAACAAATAAGCCATGCACTCAATTTTACTTCTACTCAATTAGATAATCTTTTGCTTCTAAACATAACCAATCCAAATTCACTTAATTGTGATGACTATATAAAATCATAAAATCCTCCAATTTGGCTTTGTGCCACAACTAACAGCAAAGAAAAGTTGAAAAAACCACAAGACAGACAACAGGAAAAGCTAGAGAAGGCAGAACAACATGAATCATAAAAATTTTAAATAGGTTGAAATTGCAAACTCATTGGATGAATCCAGAAATGGCATACAGATCAAACTTGAAAAAGCTCAATTTTCATCATGAAATAAGCTCGGCACATCAAATTCTATAACTTAAATAAATTCAACCTCTATTATGTTTAACATATAGACCACAGATACTAAGATAACATGAAGAAAAGATCCTAACTAATAGTACCTACGAAAAAGTAACTAGTCAAGTGTAAGCAAACTCAACTTTCAAACTAAACAATTATCAATGATTTATAGAAGGACCTTAATATAAAAATCTTTGAAAACTAAAATTAAAAAAAATCAAAGTCCTAATATGACTATCTAAAAGACTCTAGCTCCATTGAAGTTCTTACACCAACTACAAAGCTGATCTAGTATCAACAGCCTTCAAGGAAAGCACTTCAAAATTCACACTATACACCAAGTAACCCTAGGAATATTTCCACTAGCAGTAGTGTCTTCTATCTTAACTAGAAAACTACACATGTAACATAAATAATCTCCATTAACATCATTTTCCTTCAAGTCCAGTTTCCATATCCCATCTTGCTAAACTAACGTTTGATGAACTTCCAGTAAGGCGAGAAATCATAGTTCTCACCTTTATCAATCCTCAATAGTACAGGGTCAAGCTTTCATTAATACCTAACAATGGAAGGTATACGCTCGGTCTCTAACTTGCCACCAAGGCATGTGGTGCACCAATTCCAACCACCACTTTCAACCCGAGAACATAGCTTAAGCTAGGAGGATGCTGAAATTCAAGCAACTATCTGCCTAAGTTGTCATTGGACGCTGTCCACGCGTAGCTAACATAAAGAGAGGGAAAGAGGTCCAATGGAGAAGGAGGTGGGAATGTAGCAAAAATAGGAAGCAAACAGAGGACAGGAGGAACAGTAGGGAAGAAGAAAAGAGGATTAGAGGGAAACTAAATTTCCAAATATCCATCATATGTAGACATCAATTTAGCCACACAACAAGACATAAACTTTTCAAAAGCAACATATAGAGCTACAAGACTGATTCATAAGTTATGAACCATCTCAAGAGATTAACAAACGGTTTTAAATCAAAGATCACCTGGGTTCTACCAGTAAAGATAATGTCCTAAGACGAAAGTAACAACATTCACACCTCCCAGTTCGCATCCCCAAACCTTGCCCCCCACCCAATATTGAAATTTCAAACATAACACAAGGTTTGATCAGCAGAAGGCCGAAACAAAGGCATGCAAGGAAGCAAAAGAAGATGCAATCAATACAAGAAGCAGGAAAAGAACAACAGCGAGAAAGAACGAGACCTTTGACAGGTTTATGTGTTTGTAAAGTGACCATTCCGCCGCACAGTTGTGATCCTCGCAGCTGTGATCATGAGAGCAAGCCATCGCCCCTTCTCAATCTCTTTCCTTCTCTCCGTGCGTATATGAAGATCAGAGGAGATCAACTCGTGTGGAGAATACAAAACTCCGCCCCTTCCAAAAGCGACGATCGCCGGGATGTCGAGTTGAGATTTCGCATCTGCTGAACCGCGGAGCAGAATAAAAAGAGGAATTTGTTTCGGGTTTGTGCGACGCTCAAAGTTGTTACTTACTATGCGGGACAGATTATTGTGCACATTTACATAATTACATGCATATTTCTTTTTTTTTAAATTTATTTTCTAACGGAGATATATATGGCATATAGATAAAATGCCCAATTATTTTGATAAAATTCTAATATAATAAAATTAACTTTTATTTTAATCTTTACAAAATCTGTTATATAAAAAAGAGATATTTATCTATATGCTTTAAAAAAAATTTAAATATTATCTACAAATCACCCTTCTTATAAAATTTAAAATATAGAATGATATATATTTCAATAAAGTATAATATTTAAATTTTGTGTGATAAATACGTAAATATTTCAACAAAAAATTTTACTTTGCCTCACATCTTATCTTACATAATTCTCAAAATAATTTATCTACTATATTTCATATTTTATACAATTTTTTATATAACTTACTATAATTTTCACCCTACATAAATATTAAAAAAAAGTCAAAAAAATGTTTTTTAGGCAAATTACGCAGGTCCACGTTTTTAAAATTATAACATTGGGGTCCCTAAGTTTTTAATTAAATTATCAAATTATAACCTCTGTTATTCTCTCTCTCCTCCTAATCTGACGCACGCGGGCGGGCCTCGCGGCCTCCGACGGTCTGGCTGCCCCGATCCCGCGCTCGCGTTCGGCGGCCACGCGGCCCGCGCGCGTGCGCTGGATCGGGAGGGGAAAGAGAGTGACAGGGGTAAAACGGTAATTTAAAAAATCTAATAATAAAAAAGACCCATTTCATAATTTATTAAAACTCAGAAACTCCGATATTGTAATTTTAAAAACATGAACCTGCGTAATATTAAACGTTAAACTCAGGAACCTGGGCAAAATTTAAACAACTAGACTGTTGGGTTTTTGGTTATATCACATAGGTGAAGGAATAATAAATTTTTTAAAAAATAATAAAATTTATTTTAAAGTAAATCTTTTATATTTCCTTTTAAGAAGTTTTACATATTTTATCGAGTGTTTTGAATCATTTATTTATGGAGAATATATACTATAGTGATACATAAATTAAGATTAAATTTATATTAAATTTGTGAAAGTTTAATAGAGCTTCTAGTGGTCAATCATTCTTTTTTATGCGTAGTTCCATAATATTACGTGTAAGTTAATTTTATTCGAAACACAAATCAATAGATAGTGAACTATCACTTTTAACATACCAACTATAAAGAAGTGAGAAAATTATACAAAATAAATTATTTTATAATATTTTGCATTTGTTTTTTCTTATAACAACTAATAACCTTCCAATTAACATACTTTCTCATCACATTCACTAGATTCAGATTATTTTATCACAAGCAGGCTTCTAGAATTCAATTATGAAAGCAAAATTTAGTGATTCAAACATCAAAATTAGTAAATTTTCGCATAATTGCTTGCGTGCAACACAGGGAGCATTTGGTTCAATATTATTTTGATATTATATTATGTTATTTAGAGAAGATAATTATTTAGTTTAATGACATCTATAAATAATTTTATATTAAATTATAAAATTATTAGTCAAAAGATGACATCAAGATGTCATAATATAACATTAAAATAACAACAAACCAAATGCCACCTTAATTATTTCAAATTATCAAATTTATTAACTAAATGCTACATTTATACGTGTAGGAATACCCAACTTATGTTTGCCATTTCTCGATTAAAAAAAAACTTGTGTTTGCCATTTAAACTTTACGTCTCTTTGTGATTCACAGAACAAAAGTTGTGGCTAACATAGCTATGAAAAAATATTATAACTTTTTAAAAAATATTTTAAACATTTATTATACATATCATTCCATGCAAAATTAAATATTAATAATCATTTTATTTTATATTTAACATATTTTTTAATAAATCAATCAACTTTGTTTTACATTGAATATAATTTTTAATATAACTAAATCATTTTATTTCATATCATATATAATTTTCAAAAAAAATCAAAAAATATATCTAAGGTATATTTTATATCTTTCATTCAAACAGAGCCAAAATTTGTAGTCGAGAATTTTCTCTCTACAGTTGAACTAGCCTGCTTTTGGAGTCCCTTTAATAGAAAGGAGGAGAAGGCTAATGAGTAGAAGAACTAAAGAAGAAGAGGATGTGAAAAAGAAGAGAATATTATTTGTTTAATTAGGTTAAAATCCACTTATTATGTGTTTTTTATGTGGTTATTTTTTTTATTCGAGCCATATTTTTGTATCGAGCTAATTTAACACTTTGTGTTAGTAGGTGATCGTACAAAAACAAGCAATCATGAATAGGCCAAATGTCCTCTCATCAATGTGTATTATGGTTCACTTACTGCACCCTTATCTCTGCTCATTCACGATTATCTCGACATGCTGATGAAGCCAACCACTCCTAAGATCTATCACTTTTTCCTACATCTTTAGGGATGGCAGCAAGGCGCATTTAGGTTAAGTTAAATAAAACTAATAACCGCTCTGCACTTACTTTCGGACCTCCCAACCCGCCCTACTCAAAAATTCATTACTAATAATTTATTTTAAGCAAAAATAAAGAGATAATATTTATTAAAAAATTTTAATCTTAAGATTATATAATTTTATTTAATTACTAGTTGGTCAAGATAACAACAACAACAACAACCAAGCCTTAATCCCACTAGGTGGGGTCGGCTACATGAATCCTTTGTTTTCATTGCGCTCTATCAGTTACCAAATTCTTATCTAAGTTTAAGTAATTAAGATCACTCCTTATAGTTTCTTGCCATGTCTTCTTTGGTCTCCCTCTTCCTCTTTGTACATGGGCAAAATCCAATAACTCAATTTTTCTAACTGGAGCTTCAATTGGCCTACGATTTAGATGTCCAAACCATCGAAGCCGACTTTCTCTAAGTTTATCCTCAATTGGTGCAACACCAACTTTCTTTCGGATATACTCATTTCTCATTCTATCCTTTCGTGTATATCCACACATCCATCTTAACATTCTCATTTCTGCAACATTTATTTTATTTGTATGTTTCTTCTTTGCAGGCCAGCATTCAGCACCATATATCATCGCTGGTCTTATTACAGTTTTATAAAATTTACCCTTGATTTTGGATGAAATTTT
>JAEMOT010002708.1:3009-18618 GCA_019297695.1 Apostasia ramifera | reverse complement strand
ACATGACAAGAAACTATAAGAAGTGATCTTAGTTACTTAAACTTAGATAAGAATTTGGTAACTAATAGAGCACAATGAAAATAAAAAATTCATATAGTCGACTCCACCTAGTGGGATTAAGACTTGGTTGTTGTTGTTGTTGTAGTTGAGCTTCTCTTAGCTCAAAAGAAATGAAGTTTATTTAGAGTCAAAGGGTCTCGAGTTCGAGTCCACACTACCAAAATTTTCAATTAGATTGTTTTGTATGGAGTAAAGAATCAAAAAAAAAAAAATTCATTTAGAAGTAAGGTTCGTCGTTCATTTTGAGAAATATATTATAACCCTGTAAATAGCAAAATGATAGAATGTGAAATGAATATATTCGCGAGAAAATTAAAATTGTACCAATTGAGAATAAACTTAGAGAAAGTTGATTTAGATGATTTGGATATGTAAATCATAAGTCGATTGAAACTCCAATTAGAAAAATCAAGTTATTGAATTTTGTCCATGTACGAAAAAGAAGAGGGAGACCAAAATAGATATAACAAGAAACTATAAAGAGCGATGTTATTCACTTATACCTAAATAAGAATTTGCTAATTGATAGAACGCAATAGAAACAAAAGATTTATGTAGTCGACACCACCTAGTGGGATTAAGGCTTGGCGGTTGTTGTTGTGGCGGTATTTGAGATTCTTTATTTATTGAATATTCTATATATGTGATACTTTATTCTAACAAAATATACTTTTAGCAATTTTTTAGTGTATAAATTATAATTGGTAACTAAATTTCTTTGTAAGTTTTATAAATTTTAAAAAATAACTATCAAATGTGTAATATTTAAATTCTTTACTTAGGTCTTATAATTTAAAATAAAGAATTAGGTCTTTATATTTTAGTTCAGAAACTTAAGTGAAGAATTTTGGAAAACATGAATGAAAATATAATTATGAGTAAACTATAAAAACCTATTTGTAATTTCTCAAATTTCTAACCCCATAAAATGGAGGAATTAGATTAATGTTCTAAAAAAATTATGAAAATTCACATACATGTTATGCAAATCTTACTATATTATATTCCCTTATTTTCTTCATAATATTTAAATTATGAGATGATAATTTTTTGTAAAGAAAATATATGTTGTAATATAAAAAAATTGTATAATATATACGTAAGAATTTTTAAAATTTATTAATAATTTTGAAAAATTATTGCAGAAATGAGAACGCTAAGGTGGATAAGTGACTCATATACGAAAAGCTAGAAAGAAAAATGAGTATATTCGCTAGAAGGTTGAGGTAAGCTTAATTAAGAATAAGTTCAGAAAAAATCAACGTAAATAATTTAGACATATAAATTACAGGCTGATAAAAATTTTAATAAGAAGAGTTGAGCTATTAAATTTTATCTGTTTTAAAAAAAAAACTAAATAAAATATAAACAATAAATCATCAGAAATGATCTTGCAAGTTTGAAAATATAATAAAAATAAAAAATTTATATAATTAATTTTATTGAATAAAAATTTAATTATTATTATTTTTTTTATATTAGTAAGGGCAAGTCCCAGAGTTTAACGCTTAATATCATACAAATTTACTTTTTTAAAATTATAACATTAGGGTCCCTGAGTTTTAATAAATTATCAAATTTATTTTTTATTATTTTTTATTATAATTTTTTTTTAAATTATCATTTTATCCTCTGCTGTTCTCTCTCTCCTCCCGATCCGGGCTGTGCGTGTGCGCCGGACCGGGAAAAGAGAGAGAATGACAGGGGTAAAACAGTAATTTTAAAAAAATATAATAAAAAAAAAATTCATTTGATAATTTATTAAAAAACTCAGAAATCTTGATATTATAAATTTAAAAATATAAATTTGTAAGATATTAAATATTAAATTCAAGAATCTGAGCGTAATGCCCTATTAATAATTTCGAAAGATGCTGCTGCCTGTTGGAGCATGGGGTTTTGCTAACCACAGTCAGCTTTTTCGTTTTTTTATTCAGCGTTTCAGACGCCAAAAGACACCGAGGAAGCTGAAATTAGAAGCTTCTCAGCGCAACAAAACAAGCAGGAATCACGCACCGGCTCCCAACCAGAATAAAGTATTAGGGTAAATTACATCCAAGGGTATTGCAATGCAAATTGATCACAATATTTTCAAATAATTTCAAATTTAATTTTTGAGATTATAAAAGAGTTGTCCTTTCACCAAAAATCAAATATAATCATTACTTTTTTTTTATTAAAGTTTATTTTTAATTATTATTTTTTGTTTTCTTAAATGTAATTTTAAAATATTTATATTTGTTTTATTTTAAAATTAGGAAGATTAAAATTCTTAAAGAGATTAAAATTCTACAGTCCTTTTATAACTTCAAAATTAAAGTTGAGACTGTTCAAAAATTAAAATCAATTTGTAATACTTCTAAATTAGAGAACCATGGATGTAATTTACCCAAAATTTAATGATCATAAAAATTTAAGATTTGGGCAAAAGGAAAAGCTCATGATTAAAGCTGTTAACATCACTCGGAGATCGAAGATTGCTCTAAAATTAAATCACATTTTAGATCAATTCAAAATTGACACAATTCAAGCAAATTATTTAATGAGCTATTTATAATTAAATAATTTTATCAATATAATCTTGAGCTAACATATGATCTAATCAATTTAAATTTAATCTGCTTATGTATATTTGTGTCGACTTCATTTAGTGGTATAAAAGCTTAGTTAATATTTTTGACAACCAAATAGCTAAGACTAGCTTTGATCCAAATCAGATTGAACCCTTTAGGGCCTGTTTGTTTGTAAAGTTAAATAAAAAAAATTAAAATTAAAATTTGAATAGAGATATTTTTTTATTAAAAACTGTGAATGATGTGAAATAAAATTAATTATTATGTTGAGATATATGAAGGATGTGATATAGATTAGTTATTATTTTAGTAATATGTGTAGAATGTGAAATAAAATTAATTTTTAATATTAAATTTTATGTGTGATGTGATATATCTAATTAAAATTAAATCAGATTAATTTTTAATGGCCAGACAAACAGGTCCTTATTGTTCATATTTTGTATTAGATCCAAATTTTATCAAATAATATATATAGAACATGACTTCACATATAGGCTGGGTTACAAGAGCTTCCATTAGATGAAGAATTTTCCCTAATAATGAAATTAGGATATTTATATAATTGGCTCATGAAATTGAGTAAAAATAAAGAAATAGGCCATTTCACTTTATCATCAAATAGAAAATTCAAGAACAAATTTATGCAAGGGACAATTATATAAGGCCAAATTATATGCATGTTGATAGAGAAATCAAATTGAGAGAAAAAAGCACGTAGATTAATAAAAAAAAATACATGAAATTTATGTAATTTGGAGAGATCCTCTAATATCTACGAGCAAAATCATGCAAAGGAAAATCCACTAAATGGAGAAACGGGCGTAATGAAAAGCATGCACAAAGTCAGCTATAAAGAGAGCGCAAGAAAATAAGAGAATTATAATTTTAAAGACTGTAGCGGGCTTCTTGGTCTCTTGCACCCTTATTCTCCGGAGGAGGAAAGGCACTCTATTTTTAGATGAAAAAGGAGGTGCAACAAGCGGGCGAAGATTGTACGCCGACTGACTTAGAATCACGCTATGGGTGCTTGGATCAATGCCAAGCACATGTCCTCTAATCCATTAGAGCTTGAGAATAATTAGATATTCCTTAGAATGTTAAGGACGTTGAACATAATAGTGAATAGTAGATCACCTCTAAATGATTAAGACAACACGAAGATGACAACCATAAATCGCAGGGAGGCGACTGAAGGTCCTAGTAAACTCAAATAGGCATATTGCATGATTCAAGATGACTGCTCATCTTAATTTGACTCAAATTCGAGCTAGTTCAAGTCTTAATTAAGCCAACTCAAGCTTAGATTCAACCATGACTCATAACTCGTCTCAATAGACTCAAGAGCAACTTAAATTCGAGCTAAAAATCAATCTAAATATTTGGCAACTATTAATCTTCAAGTTTAAACTCTCACCCCTAACCTCAAGTCACTTCTCTTTTTTTTTTTTAAGGTTAACTCTAATTTAGATTAAATTAATCCTACTTATCATATTTAAATTTTAATATTTACTAACAATCTTTAAATTTTTACATATATTTTATTTTAAAATCCACTTATTTAATATCTTACACAAACATTAAAATAAAAAACTAATTTCATCACACATGTGACATGCTACACGCATAAAAAAAAACTATTTTTATTTAAAATTATTTCTGAATAAAAAGCCTTATTAAAGATTATTTTTAATCTGATTAAAATTAATCTGACAAAATTAACAGCCACAAGGCCCACAACTAAAAAAGTTTTTAAAAAAAAATGGATCACTCAGCTTGCATCAATTTAAAAATATGTAGCTCCTGAGTTAATTAATTACACGTGCTTCATAATTCACTTCTGTAATTGGTTATGAGTTCACCCCACAGACAATTAATGTTGACATCGTCGCAACTCGAGATAATGAACTACTTGACAGAAAAAACATAAGAGGAGGTTGAAAAAGCAAATGGACGAGTTCGAGAGCAAACAAAGGAAGGCTTACTGCTTTAACATTTGAAACTTTTATCGACTTACTTTTGGGCCTTGCTTCTTCAACCTCTTCGTCCTATTTGGAGATTAGGGAGAGACGTTCATGAAGAGTAACGTAGAAGAACACGGTTTTAACTCTCTTCAAAAATGGCCCTCCTTGATCTCCAAAGAGGGCGAAGAAGTTGAAGAAGAAGAAGCAAGACTCACAAGCAAGCTGACAAAGGCCCCAAATATGAAGCAGTGAGTCTTCTTCCCATTTGCTCTCAGATACCAGTGCAGAAGCTGAAGGAGGCACACCCAGTCATTCATCCCATGTGCTGCCACCATCTCCTCCATTGAAACCCTGAAGTCACTGTAAGGATCCAGGGACTCCATCGCCAGAACAACGCTCTCTTTGAAGGGGACCCCAGCCTCCTCCATGATGGATGGGCTGGTGCTGCCCGGCTCGAAGAAAAGCCTGCCGGAGGATCTGAGCCCACGGATGAAGCTCTCCATGGGCTCTGCGGTGGGGGACTCGTCGGAAGCGGACATCGTCGAGAAGCTTGCCACCTCTTCCTCGGAGAAGGCTGGGAATGACTCGCTCGAGTCGAAGTAGATTGAGTTCGCTGTCTTGCAAACGTTGTCGCCTGCATTTCGAAAGGAGTGGGTTCTTGGGTTCCTGCAGGAGGACCACGTCCATGAAGGAGGAGAAGAAGAGAAAGGAAAGGAGGAGGAGGAGTATCTTGGCTTGTGATCTTTGGCAGATCTGAAGAAGATAGAATGGAGGCCAAGCTTCTTGCCCATGCTACCTGGGTTTCTACTACTCTATTAGCCTCTGATGGGGAGAGCTTATGAGAAGTATGAATTAACTTATAACTAAATGGGTGGTATGGTATTTTAGGTGATTCTGATTAGGTTTAATACTCAAACCAAAATTCAAAAGGGTGTGAGGGAAGGGAGGAGTAATTGGATGCAGATAGTGCACTGTTCGGGAATGTGCCACATACGAGCATGGGGACCACCCTATCCTACGTGTCGGGTGCTCACTGGGCGTCGAATGGGAGGTTTGGGAGGGGATTAGAATGGTGAGAAGGGACCAGGCATGAGTGCATTAATTAGATGGTAAGATGCTTGCACTTGCATTGAATGGTTTAATTAATGAATAAACAAACTAATGCTCCAAAGAAAATGCTTTTCTAAATGCTCAGAGTCGGTTGCCCTAACTATATAAACAATAAACTTAGAAGGAAACTGAAAGATTGTTCACATGACCATTTGACACACAAACAACAAATCTTTTGCATGAAACTCTTACCTTTGTGGTTAAAAGTTGGTTTTTGAATTGCAACACGAGACTCGTCGATTTCAACTTCAAAATTGAATGATTTCATGTGTGTCAGAGGTTGCTTAATTTTTCAACCCCTTTTCAATGCTAATTGATTTTTTTATTATTAAAATTTATATTGATATGAAATCAAAATAAAAAATTATTTGTTGGTCTCGTGCCAAAGAAAGCCATACCTTGGTTATAGCTTGTATGATGTGTCATCTTTAATCTTTACCACTTTGCTGCTTCTGTGGAGGGTAATTTACTAATATTCAATAATGTTAGCAGAAAAGAAAAAAAAAAATTCCATTTGCAATATAGGAAGAATAAGGGAATTCAATCAAGCAGCAAATATCAAAAAATAAAAATAAAAAATCAAGCAGCTAGTAACAGAGAGCTCTACAGAAAAAACTGAACAGAAAAAATTTTGGATGAAGAAGTTATTCATTAATAGATAACAAGAACTATATGGATCACCAAAGAGGATATCTTTTGAAATGAGGAGTTGACCAAGAGAGAGCTGCGAAGAAGAAGCAAGGAGGGAGGGCGCACCTCACTGCCGGCCAGCCATGGCCGGCAACCACCAGAAAATGGGGAAAGCAAGGTGGCTGGGATCATCTCACAGCAAGATGTGGCGAGGAACTGCAGTAAAGTAGTTCAAACTGCAGTAGGTTCAGCCTAAAATATTAATTTTGAGGTCTAAATAAGTTGTTCAAACAAGCTTAATTAATTCCAAATTAACCATCTCTAAGAGAAATATTTCTAAATTTAATCTCCACCAAACTAATATTCACACATTAATATACTTTAAAAAAATTAATCTTAACACAATTTAAGGGAGAATTATTTGCATGCTATAAAAAACTTTAAATATTAACTACATGCTACCCTCTTCAGTCTAATGAGCTCATGTTGGCAAGATTGCTCCTTCGCAAGAGCATGTAGACAGTCTGGTTGCTGGCAATAGAGTAATGAATGCCCACAAAATCCTCTTCTTTGGCCTTGAGAGAATCAGCAAGACAATTAGATGTTTTGTAGTCCCATCCCTTGAAGCATTTCTGAGCTTGGCTTGAAAGGAGAAGGTCGGCAAACTCAGACCAAAGGCTTGCAACAAGGTTCTAAAAGTTCGAAATGTGATAATAGAAGTTTTAAAACTAGTTTAGGCATGGCGTGCCTCTTGCTCAAGATGATACATGAGAAGTTTGAAGAAGGCACTTGGTGTGAACAACAAAAAAGCAGGAATCTAGTCTTTCATTAGATAAGGCACAATCGATCTTAGAGTTTCTAGGGTCCTTGCGACATGTTTTGCGTATCCGTAAGAATATTGAAGTCTCTCCAACGCTTCCAGTTGGGTGTGTCACCATTTACACTCTCCTCTTGGGCATGGATTCATTCAAGCTCAATCTATCACTGTAACTCAAGCCAGGATCATTAACGAAGCCCTGCACTGAACCAGTATGCTGTCTGTAAGCAAGTCCAACCTATCGACATTTCTCCAGTTGCCCAGCCGATGGCTTCGATCAGGTATAAGCGGTACCCCCAAGTTACTCTATCGCCTCTCCCTACTACTTGAAAAAGTAAAGACCCATAGTCTCCTTATAAAACTCCACGACGGAACAGTGGCGGCACAAGTACTCCCACAATAAGGTCCTCCACTCATGTCAAAGATAAACGCGCAGCGACATAGGCTCACTCTTCTGAGACCGTCCCATAATTTATCTGGCAAAGATGCAGCAACACGGAACCTCTTCGTGATGAAACCTTTCCCCAATTCTACCACTCCCCAAGTGTTGTTGTAACATCCCGATAAATGTTCAACGTGGAATTTTGATTATTTAATTTGTGAAATGGATTAATTATTCTTGTGAAATTTGATCAAAATATGAATTATTTTATTTAAATTAAATAATTGGCAGAATTTAAAATTTATTGAATTAAATTGATATTAAATCCTCATAATTATTCCTTAATTTGTGGCTTGTGGAATTGACCAAACTACCTCACAATGAGTTATTTAGGAGAGAGCAATAGGGTTTCTCACCCAAAACACCGATTCATCTCCCCTTCTCGAAAACTGCCACCGGACACATGGAGAGAGAGAGGGGGGGCATGCACAGGCAGAAGGAAAGACTTGGATCTCTCCCGAATTGACAATTTCTCTCGAATTTTCTCTGATTTCTCGTATCCAAGTGTTCCCTTCACAATCGAGAACCGAATCTTGCGATTTGGAGCGATCTCTCTTCTAAAATTTCAGGAAAGTTTTATCCTTACTTCGCTGGTATAAATCATATACATAGAATAAAGAAATGCTTTAAGGAAAACATAATTTTAATGGTTAGATTGATAGAATTTTTTTTTCATGTTTTCATGCATTGTGTATTATCTTGTTTTCCCATATTTTTCTATTAAAATCATTGTGAATAATTACCTGAATGCTTAGAATTTAGATCTATGAAGATATTCTAGAGTTCTATCATGTTTGGAGAAATATAATATAAAGTTTATGTTAACTTGATCTATGGGTGATCTACAAATCTTTTTATAATTTCATGTTTTTCCAGTCTAGAAGCATGATACAATTAATACTTGTCAATAGCTTGAGTTTTGGGGATGTTTTGGGAACAAAATGGCACAGAACAAATCCTAGGTTTTGTCCCAAGTATCAAACGAACTGGTGGAATGTCGATCAGATCGTTTGGTCCCATAAACTAGACGACAGAGAAATATTATCAAACGATCAATTACATGATCGGATCGTCCGATCATAAAATCGGATGACAGTGACTAGAGACTAGATCATCCGATCAACAATCGGACAGTTCGGTGCTCACACACCAGCATAGGATCCAGGCGAAGATTGATCAGACAATCCAGTACATGAACCAAATCATCTGATCAGCTCATTAGTAAATGATTATTGATTGGTTAATTTGACACAAAAAATAAACTTGTTAACTTTTTTATTGACATATACAGGAGAACAAGTGTATAGACTTATCGTCATACTCAATGAGATATACTAATAGCTGGAGCAAATGTATAAACTTATCATGTGAACTTGTAAACAAACTTTAAATGTGACAATAAATTAAAGTTAAAAGAAATTTAATTGAGATTGCGCACTTGTCTTAACTCGAGTCATTGATATGCTTAGCGTGATGATGTCCATTGGCAATTTTCGACTACCACGAATGATGAAGACCCCCAAATTATAGATACATTGCTGCTACACTTGGTATCTCGCCACTATATAAAGGATCTCACATGATATTTAGCACAAAGGCGTCCATTGGATATACTTATGGAAAGCTATTCATAGGGGTTGAAGATCTCTAAAAGTATAAAAGGAAGCTGAAACATAGTACGAGAAATGACTGGCTCAAAATATAAAAATGAATAAAAATTAAATGGACATTTTACATTCTTGCACTAAATACTTGTTCTTTTTCATACTTATGTCATCCATGCTATGCAACTATGTTACATGTGCACATTTACTCAATGTTAATGCTATGTCATGTCATATTACTATTATACTATACTAATATATTATTATTATTATTTAATCTTTTATTATAAAAATTTTGTTAATATACAACCTACAAATCTGTTCTAACAAACTCTACTCACTAACCTAACAAGTATTGGTGCATAAGATCTGAGGTGCTAGAATGTTGTTTCAAACAACTAGTCTATTTCCTTTTTTTGCTAAAAGAGAGAGACTTTTGCTTATTTGCTTACTTGAGATCATGATAGTTTTAAACTATTTGCTTATCTAGTATAGTCGTTTATTTAGTTCTGAGATGTACTTGTGAATCTTGTAGTAGCCTTTGAATTGATTCCAATGCTTTCGAGTTACCTATTGGTTCTTCCATGGGTTATTTCATTTCTCTCCTCCAAATCAATATTAATTAATATGGTGATGAGTAGAGTCACCACAATTACTCCAAACGAAGTTATTGTACAAGTCCTCACCATATTGAGACCTTTCTCTGTGTTACCATCTCTTCCAAAACACCTCACTCATCATGGTGGCATGTCTTTTATATATAAAGGCCATCCTCGTAGCAACTGTCTGGAGCCTTCACCCTCCTAATACTACTATAATAGCTTAAATGTCAATCGCTACTTCCAACAGACCCCTTCCTGTAGGTAACCAACGGCACAAAACAAAATCTCATGGCTTATGAATAGGGAAGTAGTCTTAAAAAAAAATATTTTCATACAATATTATATAAGAGATTAATTAGAATATACATCATTGACCACTATCTTCTTTATTCCTAGGGTGGTTTGAAGCATCTAAGATACTAAATAACAAATGGATATCCTCATCGTTCAGGTCCGCAGAGTCGGAATTGATGAAAAAAAGGAATGCTAAGTCCCCTCGCCCTAACGATGTCTTAGGGAACTTTCTCTGAAAGTTTAAGCCCAGAGGCAAGGGCCACCTAGATTATCTTCATGTTCTTCAGCCACCAGCTTCTACACTTGAAACTAGTCTTGTAGGTAACAGTAGGTTCTCCTAGAGCCTCCTCAACAAGTTACATCCTCGTCTCCAACATCAGCCCACAAAGGCGATACATGGCTCCCTGGCAAAGTCCTCGCTATCGCAACTCCCCATTCTTTGCTTAAGAGCCTCCACTCTCTTTTGAAGATCTTCATTGGATGATATCTTCTGGGCACAGGCCACCTTTAGCTTGTTAATGATCACCTTGTGTTGTGTGGTAGTAACATCCCAACCTTAAGCACAGTCGAGCAGAGTCATCAGTCCCACGATCACCTACAACAAAACACAAAATCGTCAACTTAGCAGTCTGTTTCACTTAGCCCAAAGAGGTCTCGCTGCCTTCAACATGTTGTTTCATCTGCCAAATCCTCGCTCCTAGTCGAGGTTAATCCATATTCTTAAGCATGGGCCCATAGCGACTGCGCGATGGCGGTGCCCACAACTTGGGTGTTTTGAATTCCCCCTCTGTGTTTCTGCTCAAGACAGAGACAAACTTCTCTCCTCCCTGGTGAATGTAACCTAAGCCTCCATGTCAGAGGTCCTAAGCGTTCCCTCAAACACAACCCCTTTAAGATGAAAGTTCTTGCACTGGCTCGCTGGGTTGCGTGGCAAATCTTGCAACCCACTTTTGCTCCTAAGTCTCATCTTGCGGACTGATAGATTAGGCGCCTACCCTTCTCCATTAGGAGCACTGAGTCGCTAACTACCACCACACCGCTATTGCGGGAGACCTTCCCCATCGTTTTCAATGGCATGGTACTGATCACCATGCTCTTCTCTTTAACCGTGTGGTTTGCCCGAGCCGTTTCATAGTACCAGACTTCCACCCCAACCTCTTCGCGAGGCCCCCTTTCTCCTATCGGTGTCCCCTTCACTTTCTTCCCTAAGGGATGTGGAGAGGTTCTCCAATTGACTAATGTGTAGGGATCCTGAGCCCATCCTCCTCACTGTACCCCCATGTGCAAGGGTGGGATGATCACCTTCTTGGGCAACCAATCTGGAAAAAAGAAAGGTCAGAATCGTCTCCTTGCCAAGGGACCCTTGTAGAACCAAGTTTGGGTACTAATTGCCCACCTTCAACATGTCACGAATGCTATCTCAAATCTGTGGAAGGAAATCCTCCATTTGCTAGGAATTCCTTTTGAAAGATTCGATGATCTCTTGCACTGGATCCTTCCCAAACTTTGACTCCTCAAACAATCTTGGGTTAGCTACCATGAATGTTGATGCTCTCTAGCCCGAGGTCTCTTGCAAAGAAATAGAAATCTCCTCAATCTGAGTGTGAGCTGCTCATGCCAAAGATCATCCATGCCTGCGAGTGAGCCTAGAGATTTAAACACCTAAGATGTGTGGTGTTTGCCATCCATCTGAATAAGGTACAGAGCAAAATTATGTCCCAAAGCCATCCCCTCATCCTCCAACAATTTGATCAAGGAATAGATGTCCACTATGGTGTATAAGCCAACCGCACCATCAGAAGTTTGAAATTGTTTATCACGTCAATGAACTTCTTGGGAATGACAATAGCAATCCATAGTCCAAACTGGGACTTATAAATGCAGGCAGAGATCACTAGCGATCTCATTGGGGCGGCTTTCCACATAAAACTTGTGCTTGTTTTGTGCCTTTCACTTATTTTCTATTTTCTCCTTAAATGTTAGATCTAGTTGAGGGATTTTCTCGTCAACAATGTAAATACAATTTAGATGACACTCTTAAAGTTGAATTTGGCACAATTTAAACTCATACAGAATCAACTATTTGTATCTTCTAAGGATCCAAAATATTCAAGTGGCTGTACATTCTCATTAATTAGACTATAAAATAAACATTAAAATTATGATAAACTGTTTCAATATTTTTAATAACCAAAGTAATGTTTACCTCGTTGAAATGACAACACCAGTCCAACGACGATGGTGTCTTTGAGAGACAAACCCTCACCGCCAATTCACCAAAATGCTGGACCCGCATTCTTCTATTTTTCTCATGAAGCCCTACAACAAAGCATTAATATATGATCAATAATAGCCCAAAAAGTAGTTTACGTTTGCTTCACTAGACTAAATTCAGAAATAATTCTTCGGACACTTGATGGCAAAATAAAACAATGGTCAAACATTGTTTTCTTTTTTCTTCATGAAGCAGTTGGAATTAAAATAATTGGACATTTTTATAAAAACTAATTTACACATATTTAGTTCAACTAACTCACAATGAAGCTTTCCAATCTCATTTTTATCAGTAGTTGGATCACAAAAGAAGTATGGTTTGGTTTACCCGATTCGCTCAAGTTCTTCATTTCCCTACCAACAAATTTATAACAACTTCAATCCTAAATCATGTAGCAATTTCATGAGCTCAAGTCTAAAATGAAAATGAGATCGAAGCACCTGCTGCTGTTTTTCTTCTTCTTATTGATCTCTCACTCTTATATGTCAGAATCACTGCCATTGCTGACCAGTGGCCGGTGGATAGTGGACGCCAGCACTGGCCGCCGCGTCAAGCTCCGGTGCGTCAACTGGGCGGCGCACTTGCCAGCAGTGGTGGCCGAAGGGCTCGACCGCCAGCCCCTCGAGTCAATCGCTGCAAAGGTCGCATCCCTCGGCTTCAACTGCGTCCGCCTGACATGGGCCACCCACCATTGGACCGACGACGACCAATACGCCAATCTCACCGTCGCCGGCTCCCTCCTTTCCCTGGGCCTCCGCAAGGCCGCCGCTGGTATCGCCGTAAACAACCCACGAATCCTCTCCATGACCGTAAGGGACGCCTACGAGGCCGTAGTGCGGGCGGCGGCAGACACCGGCCTTATGCTCGTGCTTGACAACCACGTCAGCCGCCCGCAATGGTGCTGCGGCGAGGACGACGGCAATGGCTTCTTCGGCGACACGTTCTTCGACGCGGACGAGTGGCTCCGGGGACTGGAGATAGTCGCCCGGCGCTTCCGGCCGATCCCTCAAGTGGTCGGCCTGAGCCTCCGGAACGAGTTGAGGGGGAAGAACCAGACCATATCAGAATGGCGACGGAACATGGCTCGCGGGTGCGATACGATCCACAGCGCGAACCCGGACCTCCTCGTCGTCGTCTCCGGCCTGAGCTACGACACGGATCTCAGCTTCCTCGCGCAGAACCCCCTGCAGCTCGGGTTCGGGGGAAAACTGGTGCTGGAGATCCACACCTATGCCTTCAGCAGGGGGGACCGGCAGGACTGGACGGAGAGGCCTCTGGCGGCGATGTGCTCCCGGATGGAGAGGGAGTTCGAGGAGCGAGCGGGCTTCGTCGCCCGCGGCAGCGCGGCCGTGCCGCTGTTCGTGAGTGAGTTCGGCGGCGATCAAACGGGAAGTAGTGAGGGAGACAACCGCTTTCTCAGCTGCTTTCTGGCCATGGCGGCGCAGAGGGATCTGGACTGGGCGCTGTGGGCTCTGCAGGGAAGCTACTACATAAGGAATGGGAAGCCGGGTTTTGAGGAGACGTTCGGGGTGCTCGACGGCGGCTGGAGCCGGGAGAGGAGCCCGAGGTTTCGGGAGCGGTTCCGCCTCGCGCAAGAGTTGTTGCTCGAGCCGGGTACGACGGAGAAGCCGCGATACGTGATCGTCTTCCACCCGGAGAGCGGGGGATGCTTGACGGCGAATAGGGAGAGCGTCGTGCAGCTTGGGGACTGCGAGGGCCGGAGCCGGTGGGAGTATGAGGTCGAAGAGGAGGGGAGCGCTCTTCCGGTGAGGCTGATTGCCGGAACAGAGGAAATGTACCTGGCAGCGGCAGGAGAGGGGCGGCCCGTGGTGGCGGTTGCGTCGAGTGGACCCGGTAGAGGGGATGTGAGCCGGTGGAGGGTCCGGTCAGTTTCCGGGTTCCCCTTCCAAATCGCCCGCGACGGCGACGGCGACGGCGCCGGCGCCGGCGCCGGTGAAGGTGGAAAGGATTTATGTTTGGAGAGGGCGGAGGAAGGGAATGGCGTAGCCGTGTTGGCGAGAGAGTGCGTCTGTCTCAAGGGTCCCGAATGCACGTCCGATCCTCGAGCTCAATGGTTTGTGTTCGTCGCTTCCAACGTCTGACTCGAAAACCTTTTTTTTTTTCATGAAATAAGTTTTTTTTTTTTAAATAATATTCTCTAAATTAAATATTTAGAGAGGATACCCATTAAACCTAAGAAAGTACCCGGATTTTAAATGTAAATGTACAAAAAAAACTCCCTCACTTTAACTTTTATTTGGTATTTTTTATCCTCATTAAAATTAACACATATAATTAAAATTTCATCTATTTCATTTCAAGAAAATTAAATTATAAAAAAATAATAAAATATTAAAAATAGATAAAAAAATTTAAATAAAAAATTAGAAAAAATATAGATAAAAAATATAGGTAATGAATTTCATTTAAGAGCTAGAATATAGGATTAAATGTAATTTTAGTTACCTATATTAATCTTAATTTGATTAAAAAAAAGATAATGATTGAAAGTTAATATGAGAATATTGCTTATAAATTTATATTTAAATAAGAAGTACGGCTAATGAATATTTGACTTAAAAAGAAATGACTCTAGAATTTTTTTTTTTCAAACTAACAAAAATAAATTTTCTGATTTTTTGTTCCGGCCAATGGTAAACCAATCTTTAAATTCAGTATAAAAAAAGTTTGCAGATTGCAGATTGAAAAGGATACTGCTTATAATGATTGATTTATCATTGGCAGATTGCAATTTTGGTCGAACAATCAATGACTTTGATCGATTAAAGTAGTATGAAATATGATCGTTAAGAATCTAACGACTATTTGTTTCATTGATCAAAAAAAATCTAACAGCAATTTAGACTAGCTATTACAGACCTTCTTTATATAAATAGTTAATAGATTTTCGAGTATATTGATAATCTTTTAGGCTTATAAATGAACCACATCAACTAAGAACTAGCCCTCTTAGTGTGAAAAGTTAAAAGTTAATTAAAGCGCGATTAGAAGTTGATTAATAAAGATCAATTGTTCAACTGTGTGATCGACTCTCTCCAAGCTTTTTAAACTGCAATTCTAGGAAGAAAATGTTAATTTATATGCACTTATTGTATGTCTTAGTATTTGTTGCAATTGGATTCGCGCCTTTTCATCCGGGTCGTCCGTATGGTTGCCCACGTGGTCTCCACGTGAGCAAGGTATCCGAGCCGAACAGGAGAGATATCATCCCGAACAA
>JAEMOT010002707.1:591803-602587 GCA_019297695.1 Apostasia ramifera | reverse complement strand
TTGGTCTACTGAATAATGCTTTCATATGCAGTGAACTTACTTGAGTTATGACTTCTTTGATCTATTCCTTCCACAATGAAAATATATATATATATATAAAGTAATGGGATGATGCCTTAGTGAATTAAAGCATTATCTAATTGATAGAAATATATCATTCATTGAGAAAGACATTGGTCTACTGAATAATGCTTTCATATGCAGTGAACTTACTTGAGTTATGACTTCTTTGATCTATTCCTTCCACAATGAAAATATATATATATATATAAAGTAATGGGATGATGCCTTAGTGAATTAAAGCATGATCTAGTTGATAAGAATATATCATTCATTGAGAAAGGCATTGGTCTATTGAATAATGCTTTCATATGCAGTGAACTTACTTGAGTTATGACTTCTTTGATCTATTCCTTCCACAGTGGATTTATGATTTCTTTGATCTATTTCTTCCACAGTGGATTTATGACTTCTTTGATCTATTCCTTCCGCAGTGGATATATATATATAAAGTAATGAGATGATGACTTAGTGAATTAAAGTATTATCTAGTTAATAAGAATATATCATTCATTGAGAAAGGCATTAGTCTACTGAATAATACTTTCATATGCAGTGAACTTACTTGAGTTATGACTTCTTTGATCTATTCCTTCCACAGTGAAGGAATACTCATTTATATTAAAAATTAAGTCAATTTAGTTTGGATCTATATGCAATTAAATTTTTCTGTTTTTCAAGTTGATAAAGTTGGTCTATTATTCAAAAAATAATAATCAAATTGATTTTTTAGTTTGAGATAACATGTAAATATATTCTTTGGTATTAATAAGTGCCCAAAATTTTTTTTTCTCTAATTACTAAATCGAGTTGGATATTTTTTTCATCTAAAATATTGATATAGTTTAAAAATTAATCAAATTAGTCTAATATTAGAAAAAATATTATTTATTAGATTATTATATTAATATTAATGAATTTATTTGCATGTTATCTGAACTTAGTGAAGTAATTTGATAAATTTAAAAACTAGAAGAACTTTGCTACACGTAAGCTTAAACCAAAAAGACGACTAAAGTTGATACAGATGTATTAGGATAACAGGGTCCCACCAGCATTCATAAATTAGTGCTTTTAAAAGAGGGATTCTTTCTTTTTTTTTTAAAAAAAAAAAGAGAAAATGTGAAGGGAGATTCCAATAGCATTAAAAGGAATGGATCAGCAGTTCAAATTTGGTAATGTGGATATGCTAGAAAACCAATGTAATCACTGGGGGAATTAACCCCAGTTGTAGAGAGAAAACAAAATATAGTCACGAAAAAGAAGTCCTTATCGAGAAAAAAAACTTAGTCAAAAATTTTGAATTTTTTTACGACAAACTTCAACCACTAAATGGGAGAGCTAGTGTCGACCACTCTTCTAAGATCTCACAGTAATTTGAGGATGGATATTTATACGAGAGCGATATATAAATTCACAGCTGCTAAAAGCAATGTATTCAGTTGAAATAAAATTTATTTTGATTAGCTATCTTTGTCATTCACTGAAAAGTTAAAAAGATTTTTACCTAAACTCTGTGCCTAGATAGAATTAGGAATTCATTTGTTCCTCCTCTTCTTAAATGATAGAGGATTTATAAAGACTAGACCAGCTTATTCTAATATTTGTTCTAATATTTGCCGCCAGAGCTCATCATGGATGAAAGATCTTCTAATGCGCATGTCGTAGACTTCTAAATTCACTCTAATAGCGTCTTGCTTAACTCAACATCCACACGCATGGGTAACCCTTCTCTACCCATTTTATAGCAAAGATAGAGATAGGGCAATAGCTCTTTATATGTGTTCCCTGAAAGTGTCATGCACATTGCTATCTTGATATAACTACTCTTACATAACAGTTTTAGTAGTTGGCTTGACCTGATCATTCTCTCTCAATCAGCTTATATTCACTGACCATTTACATATATATGGTCTGATCCCTTAAATAAATGTCATCTCATTAAATATGTGAAAATACATCTTCTTAGTTTATGAATCACTCCTTGAAGATTTGACTCTAGTCATCAAAATATGCTTTCTTTTAGGCCTTCCTCATAAACTTCATCTATCCTAATTCACAATTTTCTTCTTCAAGGTTTTCAAACTTTATGTACTACATCGGGGTTACAGTTCTATAGTTCAAACTTTGGTCAATGTTTCTCTTTGTTGAGAATTCTTAGTAATTAAAAACTTTAGCGAGTTTCCTTCAATGACAATTTTCTTGAAGAAGATTTTCGATGAGCCTTCTTGATTTTCTCATCCTCATGATTAAGGTGGAATCCCTAACAATACCTCTCAACTTACGTGATGGGTTCCGAGTTTGTTGCAATTGTACATGCTTGGCTTTCATTATTAGCTTTGTCATCATGTTCGGCTGATATTCATTTGCTTTGGTCTTCTTCAACAATATAGTTTTCTTTCCGAGTGTGAGCCTTATTCAGTGAAAACAAACTTCAATGTACTTCGATCAAGTGAAAGATCAAATTCTTCTCTAAGCTCTTTATACCACAGTATAAGAAATACTCATCTTATCTGTGTCTCAATTCTTCAAATGGCATTTTCATTTACAATATTATTTTACTCTTTTCTAATGCTGTAATTAGTTTAGCCTATATATATTATTAAAAAATGCCACATACTTTTATAACTTTGGATTGCCATGTGATAACTCCCCGTTTAAATATAATTAGATGTCCTTAAGCCACATTCCTTGATCCCACATTTTTAGGTTACACATTTTGAAGCATCGCTAATCAGTATGAAATTTTCGACATCACCACCTTTTTTTCATGTGTGGAAGGGCTCAATGTGGTGGAAAATCAAAATGTCTTCTCAAAAGAGTGGCTAGAGAATTTTCTTAACGTATGATTTCTATAACAACTAAAGCTTTTTCCCGTTTTAGTTCCTGTGAATCTTCATGTCTACAACTATTGAGCAAAATCCTTTATGTAAAAAACTTTGCTAAGCTCAACCTTTAACTTTCTATAATCTCTAATTTGATGTTTCTTTTGACAATTAATATATTGTTGATGTACAGTAGTAGATCCTTAAAGTATTCACCTTCATTATTTTTGATGAAAATAAAGTGATTGAGGGTGATTTGTTGGTAGCCATGTTTAACTAAAAAGTGTCGAACTTTTTGAACTATTACTATGAGTCGTATAAACTTTTCTTTAATTAATAGACATAATGCTTGCTCTTTGCATTTCACCTTGAAGCTTTTAGTTGCATCATGTATATCTCCTCCTCATACTATCGGTCAAGGGAAGCTATCTAGATGTCAAGATGTTTGACTTCCAAGTCAAGGTTTGTAGCTAGACCAAAGATGGTGCAGAACAATGCCATCTTTACCACTTATGTGAAGATATCCTTACATTACATCGATTCGTTGCTTCTGTTCGAAGCTTTTTGCGAAAAGTCTTGTCACCTTGGTTATGAATTCTGCCTATATCTTGAACACCCACTTGTTCTCTAGTGCTTTTTTTGTTGTGTAGCTTTTGACCAACTCGTAGATGTTATTCTTATATAAGGAGTTTTTCTCTTTCTACTTAGCATTTCTTCATTATTGGTCAATGTTTTTGCCCATGAATGCTTCTTTGATTCTTTTAGGTTCACCTGCTTTGAATAGAGTTATAAACTCATTAATGGAAAACCTCTTTGAAGGGGACTCCTTGCTGCTTCACCTTCGGGCATCATCCAAATAGCATCCTTGAAAAATGTCCTCATTTTTGTCTTTCTTGTTCCCTCTTTTAATGATTTCTTCTTCTTTGATGCTATGGTTAATTTCTGACCCCTCCAACAACTAAAGCAGCTCATCATCTTCTTCTCTGATGATGAATACATAGGTTTGTACCTTATTCCTTTTCTCCTTGATATCTTTAAGAGTTAGATCTTAGAAGAAGAAGAAGATGCCATGGCTTCGGATGACGTTCTTCTGTCAGTCCCATGATTTATACCCAAATTCATCCTGTCCATGCAAAGGAAGATACACTCGTTTGCTTCAACATTTAACTCATCCTTTCATCTTTTCACACATAGATAATGGCTTAAAAGCACTTGAATATTGGGAGTTATCCTTTGAAGAAACTTTCTTGCCTCTCCAAATAACTACCTGTGGGATCTTTGTACCCAGAGGTCTTTCGATTCTTGGCGCTACTAACTATTCCAAAAGCTTAAGCTAAAATATTAGTGAACCTAAGTACCCAAACCAACTTGATATTAGGGATGTTAATAATCTGATCTCAAGCTAATCCGATATTCTAGTATCAGGATTGAATTGAAGGTTTTAGATTCGATCTGAAGATTTTTTTTTTTTTTGAATTGAAGGTTTTCGATTCAATCTGAAGAATGAACAAGAAAAGTTTCATCCAATCTCGATCTCATTTGTTATCTCAAGCTAGCTTGATTTGAGCCAAAAATTAATTTGACTTTCAATTAATTTTTAATTCTTTAGCCAAATTTATGTATAAATGTATTAATTGTTCATTCAATTGTTTAATTTACAATCATTCGTCCTGCTGATTTAATATTTAAAAATAACAAAATAATCTATAATAAATATGAATTGAATAAAGTTTATGAAGGAATGAAGTCTTTCATTAGATTATTTCAAAAAATTAATATAATAAATTCAATTATACGTATATATATATATATAATATTTTTTATTTTTTTTAATTAATTCGATTTTGAATCGTCTCGATTTGATTCTATGTTGGCTCAAAGTTGAATTAATGATAAAAATATCAAGGCATAAAAATGAATTATTTAAATTAAGTCGAGTTAGATTTAATCTAAAATTAAATTTTCAAGTGATTTTCAATATTCGAGCGAAAGCAACAGCCTTAATCACATGATATACCCTTTTCTAAGCAATTTTAGGCAATGGAAAGTTTTCAGAAGCTTCCTATTTAAGCAGTGGCCCATTAAGGCCCCTCCTTCTCAAGCCAGCACTTCTCAGATCTTCGTCCAATCAGCTAGCTAACTAATCAGCTAGCTAGTTAGCTAGCTGAGCTTTCTTCAAGCTCACACAGGCCCTGCTGCCAGTAGCCGAAAAATGTCCGGCGAGAGCTCGATGCTTCCCGCCGCAGTGGGAGACGTTCTAGGTCCCTTTAACATCTCCACCAGGTTGAGGGCTTCCTTCAACAACAAGCCTGTCTTCAATGGCTGCGATCTCAGGCCTTCTGCAATCGTTCATCGTCCCAGAGTTGATGTTGGAGGAGATGATCTTCGTGTTCTTTACACCCTCGTAATTTCCTCATTAATTATTTCCATACTAAATTCATATATATTATATTTATATTATGATTTGATAAATTTTATATGCATGGCTTGCATGCAGGTAATGGTTGATCTAGATGCTCCCAACCCTAGCAATCCATCGTCCAGGGAGTACCTGCACTGGTAAGTACTACATATATTTTTTTTAATATTATATATTAATTGTAAAAATTATATTCAAATTATAATATTTAATTTTTTCTATGTATATTATAATTTTATGACATGAGTTGCACATGCATGATAAATAGTATTTTTTAAAAATTTAATTATCACGTATATAAAATAATTATATTTTAACAGCGCGTATATATATATATATATATATATATGTATTTTTTTTATGATATATATACGTACATATACATTTAAATATGTATGATATTGTGGCTGATTATGAGTTTTAATTGTGTAAATTAATAGGATGGTGGCTGATATCCCAGCAACGACAGATGCAAGCTTTGGTGAATAATCATATTTAATATATATATATGCATTTATATGTAGGTTGTATTTATATAATGGATGCTATTATTGCATCAGAATATTCCTTAATTTTGAGATAATTACATACAATATAGTACTGAAATTAATATGATAAAATTATATAGTTTATATGTATTTAAAAAAAATTATGAAAAAAATTACTTATACATTAATTCTCATTATTAATATTTTTATATTATATATGATTTACATGTTGATAATAGAAGTTTATATATATCTTATTAAGTTGAGTTTTAAGTAGATTATATATTTATATAATTTATAATTCATGAGAACTAAAATTTTAGAATTTAGGATTTATATTTTAGTTTTACACTAGTTTACAGTATAGGATTTAGTGTTTTAAATTTTAGGTTATGATTCTAAGGTTTGGAATTTAAAATATAATAAAATTTTATTAAAAAATATTATAGAATATATAATTTTTGGTAAATAAAATATAATATATGTAATTGCTATAAATGTTTAAGAGAGAAAGAAACGTACGGTGCAAGGATGCAAGAAAAGTGTACAATAACAATGATAGCAATAGTAAAGATTGTTTTTTTTTTTTATTGACAGCAAGGAAAACTTTAGGTGGCCAGGGTCAACTATATAAAATATTTTTTATTTTAATTTTACTATATCAAATAATAAATTTTTACTTATATATAAGATACTAATTTTTTGATAATTTTTGTGATACATGTCTTGCATTATTTTAATATTAAATATTTGCACACGTTTAACTTTTTTTTTTTGCACATGTGATATTGTACAGTTAATTTAACATTTTAGAGTTATTAGATACGTGCATATAGTATTCAAGGATTGATATTTGCTATGACGAGAAATAATTATTAGGTTTGGCTGGCTAAACATTTAGCTAGCCAATTACAGAGGTGCTATGTCAGCAATGGGGCCCACCCATTGTTGACGCAACGCTCATCGATCCATTAATGGCCAGCAAACTCAATAAAATATCAAATAGGAGGGATATAAAGTGTTGAGTGCCGATTAAGAAAATCGGGACTAGACTTTGATTTAGAGGAGGCTCATTATTACTAACCTTGTTTTTCTAGTTTTTACAATATTACTAACCTTGTTTTTCTAGTTTTTACAATCATTTATAACTATGTAACTTTTTAATATATATTAATTATCTTATTTGCATATTGAAAATCTAATTATATGTTATGATATATAGCTCAGATGTTATTTGTAACATATTTTAGCTTGGAGTTTTTCACACAATTCAATGTTATAATAATAAAGTGATCATTAGTCTCAAGTTAGTTGAAGTCGGTTAAATATATGAATTTCTCTTCTACATTAGTCTTATTTAAACACTTTTTTTGATCATAAATAAGTCAAATTAAGGACAAAATTAATATGTTATGTGTATGAATCCAAAGATTGAAGCTTTTTAAAATTAAAAATAAGAAAATTTCAAACAGTATGTTTAATTATATATATGATTAATTGTTTTTTTATAGTATTTTATGATTAATTGTTGAAACATAGAGATATTGATTGCTTATATATATGATTGATTAATATTGATGTTTTTATATATATATATCCAACACCTAATTACATTATTCATTACAATATTATTCTTATAATAATCTAGTACGTAGTGTGTGGATATTTTTAATTAAGATGAAAAATATTATTAATTTAATTTTAAATTTTAGGTATAGTGTCATACCTATAAGTTATTTTAAATTTAGATTAATGTTAATTTGGGAAATTAACAAACGCCCCTATAATTTATATTACATTTATAAATATTATGTTTGTTAGTTAATATTTCTATCAAATGCATTAATTGGTTAATTTCCTACCAACACAAATTATATTTAGAATGCACTGCCTTCAAATTTGTATATATTGTAATTAAATCCCAGTTTGAAAATTCTTTATAATTAATTATCAACTTAACATCAACTCTGGGTCAAAAACTAAATCTTAATTAATTAATTTATTCCAAACAAAAGATTAATTAGCTGAAAATACAGGTTTTAGAAAAACATGCATAAAACGATGATCATGAGGGAGAATCCCCTCCTTTTTTATCTTTGAAACTTTTTTAAAAAAAAAAAAACTTAATTTCCTCCCTCCATTCCTTTGGAGAGGAGAATGATGGTGGGAATTTTCCACTTTCAACCAACTGGCACAAATTATTGAAACAAAAGTTGGCAAAAATGGAAAAAGTCACATTCACTTTATATTCCAAATATAATTCACTTATATTTCAATATATATATATATATATTCATATAATTCACTTAAAACATAATATTAATACATCTATTGAAGGAATTGCATTTTAATCCTGCATATTTATTACTAATTAAGGGTTTGTTTGCTTGTAAGATTAAAGTTAACAAGGTTAAAATTAAACTTGAATAGAGATATTTTTTTATTAAAATTAATTGTGAATAATGTGAAATAAAGTTAGTTATTATGTTGGGATAATTGAAGTACGTAATGTAAGTTAGTTATTATTTTAGTAATGTGTTTAAGATGTGAAATAAAATTAATTTTTAATATTAAATTTTATGTGTAATATGATATGTCTGGTTAAAATTAAACCAAGTTAATTTTTAACTACTTCAAAACAAACGAAACTTTAGATATATATTAACTCATGTACACTTTTCCTCAAAATTTTATGCATACGAAAAAATGATTAAAATATCAGTTAACTATGCATATACACTTATTTTGTAATTCTTTTTAAATACCATATTTATAATTCATGCATTTTTAAATATACCAGAAATAGCAGAAATTAAGGTTGTCATCACTATTATGAATTATATATATAGTACAATAAAATCTTTTACTAATTAAAATATTAAGAAATTTACAGCCAAAATGATCTGAGTACTGATTCATAATTAATGTTACGTATTTTGCACTGAGATGTGAAATAAATTTACAAATTAAATAAATTAAATAATAATATAAATACTATCTCTGTTAATTTTGTATTATACGTATTACGTACCTAACGTTACGTAGAGCTTAAAGTGAAGGTCCCCATGAGCATGAATAATGACACGTGCAGGGAAAGAGATGGTGATGTACGAAAGCCCTCGGCCGATGACCGGAATCCACCGGATAGTGCTCGTGCTTTTCCGGCAGCCTCGTCGGAACTCCATCCCTAAGCCGGAATCTCGCCACAATTTCAGCACCCGGGACTTCGCGGAGGCTCACAATCTCGGCGAGCCCATCGCCGCTGCCTACTTCAACTGCCAACGTGATGCCGGCGCCGGCGGCAGGAGGTTCTTCTCATGAGGCCAATCATATCAAAGAAAAATTAAAAAATATATAATATATATATATCACCTATTAATGTTTGAATAAAAATTGTAGCATTTCAATTGCTGCATGCTCATAATAATATTTATCAGCTGAAGTACTTCAATGATATATATGATGACTTTAATTGCCATAATAACATATATATATATATATATATATATATATATATATATATATGTAGCATGACTCTTTATAGGTCATATATATGCACATTATCAAATTAGAAATTGCCTCAAAATATTAATTGGTCAACAATTATGTTCTTAATAGATAATTAATCGGGTTATTAAATGAGTTGGGTTACTTAATTTCAACCCTGGATATGATCCATTAAAGAAAAGGGTTCAGGTCAGTTTTATTAATTTTTTTTTTTTAGTTCTGTTTTATTAATTATGATTGAATCAAAATATGCTATTTGAGATTCTAATTAATCAGCTTAATTTGGATAAAATAGGATCATAGTAATGAAACTGGCATACTGGTGCAAGCCGTGATGCATTTTTGTGGTACACGATTCTCATTCTTATCTGTCCCTTTATCCACTTTAGTATTCTCTTATCTCTCTAATATTTATTATCATATATATATATATATATATTATATAAGTAAATATTATTTAGATTTTTTAAATTTGAAGATAATATTAAGTAGTTTCACAATTTTAATAATATTTCAATAGGGTAATTGAGATTGATAGTTTTTTCATTTAAATACTTTTTATAAATTCTTACAAAAATTATTTTTTAAATTAAAATTTAAAAATATAAAACGATCGAAATATCCTTCCCTTTCCACATTTCTCTGCCGTTGCCTTGCGGCCATCGCTGAAGCGCTCACGGCTGCCGCGCATGGCACCTACGGGATCGCGCGTCGATTGCACGCAGCCTGTGCGGCGGCCTCTGCATGCGGGAGCGCTGCTCGAGAGCTCGGGGGCGGTGCATGCAGGTCCCCCAACGGGGGCGCATAACCCGCAGGCACGTACCGCGTACGCATGCTATGGGCTCATCGCCATGCAAGGGCTGGCGCGACGGGCTCTTGCGGGTGGCCCAATGGCGAGTGCCACTATGACGTCCCGGCTTCCCAGACGCCAGAAAATAATAAATTCTTTCCATTTTTTTTTTCTTAGATGTATTATCTCAACTCAAATTATTATATATCACAATTCGGAAATACCTTCAACCTCTTTACCCTTGTCACGTGATCCAACTAGTGCAACACCTGCCACCAAAAATGGCAGGAGCCTGTTAATACAGACTCAGTAGATAAAACAACATCCCAAATAAAAACAGTAATCAACTCAATACTGCATACAGATAGAATACAACTCATGTATTTAGAATCAAATTACGAATAAAGTTATTCTCTACAGCAATAATTCAATATGCAAGTAACGAGCAAATTTCCTTTTATTAATTTTACTTTTATCTTTTGGGCCCGTGATTTCTCGTACTACGCCTCAGCTGCCTTTTACACATTTGGGGATCGTCATCCCCTAGCCCCGTAGGCAATAGCCCATAATGGCAAAAATGTGAGGTCCTCAATCAGTTTTGGGAGTTTTCACCCCCTAGCCCAAAATGGCAATGGACGCCGTCGCGCCTATATATATCATATGCTCGAGCTAAGTCAAGTGCGTAATCCCACAGA
>JAEMOT010002707.1:522626-588350 GCA_019297695.1 Apostasia ramifera | reverse complement strand
TATATATATATATATATATATATATATCAACTAATAGATTTTTTTTTGAACGTGTCAAATAAAAATTTGTAATAGAAAATTTAAAATTAAACTTTCATTTAATCTAATTGTAATAAAACATCTTAAAATATAACCTCTTTTGTAAGAATACAAATTATAATAACTCCTAATATATGTTAAATTTATTAATAACTTAAACTTAAGTAAAGAAATTATTATACTAAAATATTATTTGTAAGATAAAAAGTTTGTTATGATGTAATTATACATACATTATTCTTGAAAATTAGTGTTAGAATTTGATTTATTTTGTTAATAAAAATTTTAGAAGCTATTTCAGCAATAGTACTATTTTAATATTCAGCATGTATGTCTGGCGAATACTAACATGAAATAATAAATTTGATTAACTGAATACGTAAAAGATTTTAATTTCTTTATAATTTCAAAGATATGAAACGATAGCAGAGGATAACTATATATTGTGGCCGACATTATTGAGAGGTGCGGATGCCCAAACATCATGTTCGAGATTAGAAACCTGCAAAAGTAAAGCATGATCAGCCAAATATTGCGACAGATGAATGGAACATCGTACATGATGATAAGTAAAGTAAGCCTTCACATGCCACATATACATCTGAGGTTCAACGCTAAATTTAGGAGTTAATAATAGAAAAAATAATTATTTAGTTTAATGCATGATATCTATAAATAACTTTCTATAAAATTATAAAATTAACAATAAAAAAATAACACTAGATATTATAATATTTAAATTACATAATATAAATTAAAATAATAATAAATTAAACATCTCTTAAATAATATGTAAATTTTTTGTTATTTAATATGAATAATTTTTGCACGTGTGAATATGTTTTAGTTAGTATAATCATTATTGCATAATATGAAATAAAATAATATTTAAAGTAACAAAAAATATTTATATTAAATAAGAAAAATTAATACTCAGTAATATATATATATTATTTTTTCTCTGAGTATAATAATATTTTTTATTCTATTTAAAAATTATGATAATAATATAATTTTAAAATGAGATCTTCTAGTATCTAAATTAGCTGTTTATCATTAGGAAGAGAATATTATTATTAGAGGATTAATTTTTGAATAAAAAAAAATATTTTATTTTATAAATTTAATAAATTTTAATATTTAAAAGTGTATATTATGTGAAATAAATTTAGTTCTAATATTTATATTTATATTATATATAAAATAAAATTAATTTTTATATTTTAAATTTACGTTGGAATAAAAAAATTTGAATTAGATCAGACTATGTAAAGTATTTCTATGCTAGCAGAAAAGTGCTCTATCTGAAAAAAAATATTTGTATTAATTAAAAAAAAACTATATTAAAAAAAAAAAAATTTACCGATATTAACGCTCCGTATAGTAAGAGAAGTTATTGGGTTCGGACGGCGCACCATCCGGAACCCAATCAGAGGGCGCCACGTGTGCCATACAGCTGGGTTCAGGCACACGTGGCGCCCTCTGATTGAGCGTTCGAACGATGCGCCGTCCGCACCCAATAATTTTTCGTATAGTAGGCTGTGCGCAAATGTGATGCACGCATATATGGCGTAGTATATATATTAAGGTTTTGAAAATTGGGCCGATTTCAAAACCGGTAGACTGAAAGGTTCAAGATTCAATGGTTGAACCGTGGTCGAATCGGGGTCAAATCGGGAAGAAGTAAAAATTTAAAAAACTAATAAAATATAATATAAATATAGTTAAGATATATATTATTCACACATCAACACAATAATTAGACATAAAATGAATGTTTAATAATTGAATTCAACAAATAATATCTTATGTCAATAACCCAAAAAATAATTCCAAGCAAATCGAAATAACAATAACCCAACAAAATATTCGCAAATCATAAATTGAGTATAATATTTAGTACATCGTTAAAAGATTTGAATAAATAGTATGTTTTATTAATATTAAAATACTAAATTATTTCATCATTTTATATTATTAAAATACTAAAATACTAAATTATTTCGAGAGGATGGGGGCTGGAGAGGAGAGTACGAGGTAAGGGGAATCACGAGTTCGTGACTGTCGCGTGAGTAGAGGCCGCAGAATGAAGGCTGAGTTAGGGGCCTAGGGTTTAGGAAAGTTTTTTTTTAATTTTAAACTCAACCGGTCCAACCGTACCGGTTCACCGATTGACCGATTGAACAGCGGTTTAGACCGACTTTGATTTATTTTAAGTGAATCCGGTTATAAAATAAACCGGACCGGTTGGCCGACCGGTTTACGATTCGACCGGTTGAACCGGCCGGTCCGGTCCGATTTTTAAAACTTTGATATACATACAGATAGGCCTGTCAACGGATCGGATTTGGATCGGATCGACCCCAACCCGGATCCAAATCCATGAACCACGGATCGGGTCAATCATCGGATCGGGTCATAGTCAACCCGGATCCTTTCGGATTGAAACCCGGATCGGGTCGGAACTCGGATTTTCGGATTTGATCCATTTACTATGATTGCAAATAATATACACAATCACAAAATTCTCAAAATTAAGCAGAGAAAAAGTTGAGATAATGAGATAACTAGCTTAAAAAATCACCTCAAAGAGATTATGAAAAATAAAATAAAAATAAAGTCAATAAGAATAAATAGTTATTCAAGACAAACTATTAAGAAAATAAAAAAATATATGAGTAGAAAGAACAGATGAAGGAAAAATAGATAGAATAGATAAACAGAATTTATGGTTTCTAAACTACTAAATTGACGAAGCTATATTTTCAAGCTAATAAAGATATTCATATTCATAGCAATCTAAAATATGATCAAATACTAGTACTTCTGAAGATGATATTAAATTAAACTAGAATAACGCAAAAAACATCAAAGCATTATGTCTACAAAAAACTAGAAAAGCTCTTATATTGATAGCAATTTCAAATAGTCTTAAGCATCTTTAATATCTTCAATTTTGGTCTTCCATGCCTTCATGTTCTTTTTCTTTTTTAAAATTTGTTTCTTTACACCTTCAGCTTTGCTATTAATTTAATTTTATGTGATATAAATTTTAATTAAATATATGATCAATAAAAATAATGATATGTAATAGTTAATATATGTTAAAATTTACTTAATAATATGTAATAATTAAATATGTAAACGGGTCGGGTCATTAACGGATCGGGTCATTAACGGATCGGGTCAATAGTAATCCAAATCCAATCCTTTTAAATATAATCGGAGTGGGTTAGTAAACGGATCGGATTGACGAGTTGAAAAAAATTCCATTTGAGAGGTTAATTGGATCGGAACTCGATCCGATCCATTGACAGGCCTACATACAGATACAGCTGCTATATTAAAAAAAAATGAAGCATACATACCGGTGGGTTAATTTCACAATTGTAAAGTTTCAGGGACCAGGGAATAACTTCACCCCTCCTTGCTTAATTATTAAGGAAGATAGGAAGCCGAGCATTTTAATCTCCCCTCCGCGTATTCTCTGGAACAGGGGAGAAGAAACCCCGTTGCCCTTTTCTCCCTCTTCCAGATTTCAGAGCGGAATCCCCGCTCTCTGCTGTAGATTCCACGAGGAGGAGGAACTCCGGATCCGACGAAGAATGTCGTATGCTTACCTTTTCAAATACATCATCATTGGAGATACAGGTAGCCTCATGTTGTCAACGATGTTTATTCATCGTTATTGATGGGTTCATTGAGTTTTGGAGGAAGATTTTTAGTTTCCTTTTGGGAACCGATTTTCCTGCCGACGATTTCTTATTGAGTGTTATCGGTGCGAGGAGATTGGCGCGGGATGCTTGATATTCCTTTCCCCTTTGTTTATTGATGTCTTTTTTTGGGGTCTCAATATGATTTCTTGCTGGCGATTGGATTAATTATATGAGGATTTATGTCGTCTTATTGAGATAACGCTGGCAATTGTATTCAAAAACTTAAAATTTGCTTGATAGCTCCAATTTACTAGATTTACTTGCGACTCAAAATCAAGTTTACTTGAAATAGAGCCTATTCATATCGAATACCCTGCATAAATTATGTGTTTAGGGTTTTACAATGCCTATATAAGTTAATGTGTACACTGCTCTTGAAAATGTATTCAGATTGACTTTGTCAGAAATTCTAACAATTTTTGGTTACTCTTTTCAACAACACCCTCCAAAGAAAGAAAAAGGACTTTCAATTTCATATAGTAGAAAAGAGTAAATGCTGCAAGTCCTTTCCTCATAGGATTGTTCTGCTTGAAAATGATGAAGTACAAATAGTTTTATGTGCGGCAGATCAATGTCCATGGTTGGCTAAGCCAAGCAACTTGCTAGGAATTTATAAACTTAAAAAGTTTTAGGGATTTTCTCCTCTGGCGACTCACCAAAAAATTATAAGTTCATCACCTAAACCAACTACAACTTAGGTAGCTAATAGAGAAAAAGAGACTAATCTGTTTTGTTCCTGTTCCTCTTCTATATGAGGACTTCAGGAGGATGAACTTCTCAAGGTTGATCTTCATCACTAGTAGTGGATCTTCTGGATGATCTATTTATAACTCTCTTCAAAGTGGCTAGAACTCGGAGTCATCTTCATTCTCCTAAGCTTCCCCTTTAATAGAGGGATAGTAGGGCGAGTGTTGCTTATCTAGGCGGATGGGAATGCCCCCTACATGTCGCTGTTTTGATGTGGCCACTCTCACATAATGGCCTAGAAGGAGGCTTACGTGGTTACTACTCCATAATTGTATCCCAATTCCTTGGGTATTCCAGAAACACATTGCTTTTAGGGTTAGATTTCTCTTCCAGAATTACTTTTTCCTATAAGGTTGTACTTCGACCAACCTTATTGAGATCATTTTTCTTTGACAATAGTTCTTTGATTCTCATATCTAATTAGAACTTCGACAAGCCTCCATTTCTTGACTCTTTGGTGTTCTATGGATCACTTTCTCTCAGAAATTTCTTTAAGGATCACATTTTTGAGATGCTTCTTCAATAAGCCTTTTCATATTATTTGTCTTCCTCCTCACAAGAAGAAATGTTCCTAATTTATGAGAGATTCCAACCAGCTACTTCCCTATAGACATTTTAGTTGGGCTTAGTTGTTGACTTGGTGAGTATTTTTGAAAATTTTTCATGTACATACTCCTTTTGGAGCAGTAAAGGTTTTTTCTCAACCTCCTTTATTTGATATCGCGGCTCTTTGTGTGATGCACATCAAAAATGCAAATAATGTTTAAATTTTAATATTATTAATTTTAATTAACCAATTATTGTGAGTAAGCTCACATTATTTTTAATTTTTTTATATGATAAATAAGAAATTAGATACTGCAAGTTAAGATATTCTGAAATAATAATTAAATGGGATCATCGATAAATTAACATTTACTAATTAGGGCTTCCTGATTTAAAATGAACAGATCAAATCTAAATTTTTGAATTTAAAATAAATTTCTCACAAAATTAATACTAATAGTAATTTTTCCTTAAAGAAATTTCTAATCACTCAAGTTTGGGCCAAATGAATAATCAATTCGAGCATCCAGTTTTTGTTGATGTTGAATATATTAAATTTGGAAGGAAATTATTCCTTAATCAAAACTAAAGGCATAAATATGCAATTAATTCTGTGAATTGGTCCAAACAAGTGTTGCTGGCGGAGGTGAGCACAGCCACACAGTACGGGCGATACGAGTGGGACAAGTTCCATTTGGTGATCATGTGAGCATGTCATGGTTGTGCATGGATGAGGCTATGCCATACAGAGTTGAGAGTTGAGCGGTATCAACTTGAGAGTTTCGTGCGGCATGTGGTAGTGCTAGTGGGGTGACAATCATTGCATGCTTGGCAGGAGGGAGACACTATCCATTGGAGGGTAAAGTGAACACATGTAATGTGGTGATTGATAGGGTAGGAAGTCATTGCAGTGTTGCAGAGGTGGAGTAGAGTGGTGGTAGGATGCTAACGAGATTAGTGCATATGTTGAGAGTATTGTGAAGCAAATGAGTGTGTCAACAAAACAAGTGTGAGAGGAAGACGATAGTGAGGCAAAAGAAGGGCGTAGGACTGGAAGCTAGTTAGGAGGGAAGAGATTTTTTTCCAATCAAAAAGATAATTAGGCTATTTTAGGATTTTCACGTAAGGCAACTCTCACATTTTTTTTTACCAGAATATTGACCCATGAACTTGGATTTAGGCTTTACTCAAAACTCAAAATTTTATTTCATTATTATCATTCTTTGCAATAGCAATATTAATCTTATGTAAGCTTCATTACAATTTGAAATTTAAAAATATAAAATAAAGATAAATTATGAAATACTAAATAAATCTAGCACAAAAAGATAAGATCTGCATGAAATCTCTATGATCTTTAATCATGCCTATATCTTCAATCTTCCCAACAATTCTAAATTCAATTCTTCAATCAGTCAAGTAAATCTGAAGTCAAATCAATTTGCCTTGGCCCAATATGGAAATCAGCAATCAAATAGAATTGGCTCGTTTTTGAATCTCCAATCAATGTCAGATAACTTATGGAAGGAACCACAAGTTTGCCATCAGGTGTCCCACCAATGCGCTTGGACCTGGTGTGGAAACTTGGATTTTTGTCGAAACGGAGGGCATTTTGGCTATCACAATAAGGCGAATAGACTTCTTGATTGTGGTCCTATTCGTTGAGAAACCCATTCATTTACAATAGTTTCATGCAACCTTTATTCCCAACAACATACTTAGGTTCTGTCATCAATATGGCCACAAACTTCTATAGGGTGGGTTGCCCGGCAACAGCCTCTTCTGTGAACTTGATCAAATAGCTTGAAGTGAACTTTCGAGAATCCAAGTCTCCAGCTAGATTTGTATTAGCATTGTCGATTAATGTCAACTCCTCACTTTCAATACACATTGTACGCATGTGCTTTTGGTTAGCATATGATCCACTTCATTGTCACCTAATATTCCTTGTTTGGATTTGAGAGGAACCAATGAAAATTCTTACATGTGCAAGACTGCTTTCGTGCAAACCATTTCACACATCGGGCTGCCAATTGAAAAATAATAAGGGATGTACAACATTTCTTCTTTTTCAAATTAAAACAATGTCACTGTTTAAATGATAATTGAAAATGACCGGTGCATTCACCTTGTCCATGTTGAACCTTTACATCAGTTTCCTAACATAACTTTTTGAGACAACCACAACATTTTTGTTCTACTATGTCTCTTAATTATCATTTAAAGATCTTGTTTTGTAGGACCTACGTCTTTCATGTTAAAATGTTTGCTAAGCTTTGACTTTAGCCTATTAATATTTTTTGGCATATTTGCCAATGACATACCATCAACATTTTTTCAAAAAGAAAAAAGCCATCGATATATAGAAAGGTAAATGTAGATGCAATGATTTGAGGTGCTTTTTTGGTACTTGTAATAGTCATGAATACAACAAAATTTTTGTACCATTATCGTGGTATTTGTTTTAGACCTATGAAGTACGAGTACGATACTATGATACCAATATGACGATATAATAAACTTAAAAAAGTATAATACGAATACGTTAAGATACGACTGTTATATATGTACGTGTATGATGCGTCATATTCTCATGTTTAATGTATAACTCTATAGTAAATCAGAATAGCTTATGCATCTTGTTGATATGAATTTTAAAAATAATTTTTGAACTTTCTTTAAATTAATAATATTTTTCAAATTTTTTTGATACTATTAAAAACAATATTATGGACAATCCAACTTAAAAAAAATAAAAAAAATTCTTCAATGACTATTGAATTTAAAAAAATCTTAAATCTGATCTTTCCAACCTGTCACAAATTATCTAAATAAGGTGAGATTAAATATATATTAATAGATTTTATTCTACTAATGTATGTCTATGAGAAAGTTGGAGTGATTTCAATTAAAAATAAGCTTAAAGAGAGTCTGATTTGATAGTTTGGATATATAAATTGTAGGCCAATAGAAGCTTCAGTAAAAAAAAGTTAAATTATTAGATATTGTTTATGTAAAAAGAGAGAGATGAAAGCCAAAAAAAATATGACAAAAAATTATAAAAAATGATATTACATATTTAGTGCTAAATAAAGATTTATTATTTGATAGAGCGTAATGAAATAAAAGATTCATGTAGACAATCCTATTTAGTGGGATAAAGACTTGATTTGTTGTTGTAGATTTTATTCAATTTCAATATAAATTTGACCCATATCAATTAGCTTAATGCAAATGAGATACAATTAATCATAATACAGTTGTTGTGACTTGAACTCAAATATATTGATCTAATCAAAGTAGATGCATGTTTTTGTTTTTTCAAGTATTTAACTTAATAAATAAATAAAATAAAAAATGCTACAGTCTTTTCTTGCAATACGAGCTTAATTAAGACAAGAAATGTGATTGTCTTCCAATAAAAGCAAAAATGAAGTGTCAAATGAAGTAGAAAAAGCAGCAATATTACTAACATTTGTAAGATCACAAAAAAAGATCAGTTAAAGTAAATAATACAGTTGCTTATAGGTACCAAATCCTTTTATACTACTGAAATACTAGTATACACGAAGCTCTTTGTGATCCCAATTGCGTGAGCTCAGTGTATTGCTCTTCTAATTTTAACATTTGATTCTATGTTAATATAAAAAAAAAACACTTGATTCTATGTATAAGTTGTATTTTATGTATAAGATATATATATTTTTAATTTATTATCATGTAGGCTGGATCTATTATTCTAATATTTTTTCTCTGATTAGAAGTATCAGATAAGTATCAAATAAGTATTGAATTTATTAAAAATAAAAATAAAAATAAAAATTGATACGTCACGTGGCGTATCAGATATGTATCGATGGAGTATCGGTATCTGATATGGATACAATATTGATACATTACACCTCACGAAGTATCAGTGTTTTATAATTTTAGACAGTACAAGCTTTTCTTCAGACAATGAATTGGATGCTCTTTCTCTTCTTTCGTGAAGCCTTTAGGTTATTCCATAGAGATGTCCTATTCTCCGTAAAAGAAAGTCATCTTCACATCTAATTGTTGTGACTTTAAGATCTTGGTTAGTAGCTAGAGCAAGTGCAACATCGATTGATGTCATCTGTATGATTAGGGGAAAATTTTCTTCAAAGTTAATCTTAGGCTTCTATTTGAAACACTTTGTGACTAGTCTAGCTATGTATCTTAGTTGTAGATTCTCCATTTTTAGCTTGAATCCTACTTTTTCATTAAGGACTTTCTTTCTTTAGGCACCTTGACCAGTTCATAAGTTTGATTTTTGCATAGGGATGTCATCTCCTTCATTGTATTTCGCCATTAGTCGACTTCCTTGCCCTCTAGAGCTTCTTCGATGCACTCTGGCTCTCTTGGATTGATTAACGCAATATATTCATCAGGGTGTACTTTGCCAAAAAAATGCCGCACTCTTAGGCGCTGACTATAGCCAAAATAACCTCCAACTATTTGCTAAAATATTTTTTTTGTCATCTTCAAGACAAACTTTAATATAAAAAATTTACTTTATAACATATTCTATATAATTTTTAGAGCATGTTTGGCATGAACTCAAAAATAGACAAAAAATAATAATAATAATATTTTAAATTTATTATAAATTTTAATAACTTTATTTCATATCCAACACAAATTTCACCTTAAAAATTAATTTTATTTCACATTCAACACAAATTTCACCCTTAAAATCAACTTTATTTCACATCCTACACACCTCCCAATATTAAAATAAATTTTTTTCCCATCAACTCTATAAAATAAAATATTTTCTCTTTCCTTACCCAAATTTATCCTCCAACCAAACAAGCTCTTAATACGTTATATTTAATTTTTTATTATTATTCTTTTAATAAAATAGTTGGAGGCCATTTTGGCCATGGCCTGACCTTCAATCAAATAGGGCCTTAAATATTTTCTTGGTTTTTCAACATATGGGAAATAAAGAACTCGGGAGACCAAATTATAATTTTTATGACCTAAAACTAAGTCTAAGAGAAATCAGGAGATCAAACTGTAATTTCATTATAAGAAGTTAGGATTTAAGATGGATTGAGAGAAGCTAGAATACTAAAATTGTAAATTTTCTAGTTATTTCTTGGGACCTAAGAAATTAAAGAATTAGAACCTAAGATCTAGCTTAGGAAATATGAGAGGATCAAATTATAATTTTTTAGCAATTAAAATCAGGTATGAGAAATCATGGAGCCAAATTACGATTACCGTTATAAGGAATTAGGGCCTAAGATGAAGACTAACAAAAATAGGATGACTAAATTGTAATATTTGAGAACCTATGGTCAATACTAAAGAAAATTGAAGGACCAATTTATAATTTTCACTATAAGAATTACAACGTATAACTAAATCTAAGAGAAATTGAGAGATCAAATTGTAATTTTTAAAACCTAAGATTAAGTCTGACCAAATTATAATTATTTAGAACTCAAGACCAATACTAAGGAAATTGAGAGACCAATTTAGAATTTTTATTAGATGGAGTTAGGACTTGAAACTAAGACTAAGAGAAATGAGAAAATGACGTTATAATTTGTTAAGACCTAAGAAATTAAGGAATTAGGATTTAGATCAACCTTAGGTGAACTCGGAGATCAAATTGTAATTTTTACGATCTAAAATTAAGTCTAAGCGAAATTAGGGAACTAAATTATAATTTTTAGTAATGTTTTAAGACCTAAGAAATTAGGACCTAGAATTAATCATAAGTGAGCTTAAAGACCAAATTGTAACTTTTAGGACCTAAAGTCCAGGTCTAAGAGAAACCAAGGGGCTAAATTATAATTATTGTTGTAAGAAATTAAGACTTAAGATAAAAACTGCATGAAATCAGAAAACTAAATTATAATTTCTTAAGACCTAAAACAAAGTATCAGAGAAATCAGCGACCAAACTACAGTTTTTATTGTAAGAAATTAGGAGCTAAGACGAAATCTAAGAAAAAGTTGGGGACCAAATTGTAATTTTTGAAAACTTACGACCAACATTAAAAAGAATCGGGAGACCAACTTATAATTTTTGATTATTCGAGGTAGATGACAGCTATGATTTCTTGATCAGAAAAAGACAAAAGAAGTTGGGGACCAAATTTTAAATTTTTTAGGGTCTTAGACCAAATTAAGAAAATCAAGGGATCAATTTACAATTATCGTTATAATGAATTAGAGCTTAAAACTAAGATTGAGACAAATTGGAAAACCAAATTGTGATTGTCGTATAAGGAATTGGGAGTTAAAAACTAAGACTTTAGAGAAATTGGAAACCAAATTATATTTTCTTAGAATCTAAGAGCAAGCTTAAAAAAATTAGAAGATGAAATTACAATTTGCTTTGTAAAGAATGAAGATCTAAAAAATCATAAAACTAAATTGCAATTTTCACAAAAGTACAAACTATTTAGACATTGAGACATGGTATGCAGCGGGGAGTGGGTGGAGGTAGCATAATATTTACTGGGCAAGTGGATCATGCATGGAAGAGCTTATTCTCTCTCATGCCCAAAGAATTTATTTCACAGAGAACAAGACAATTTTTTTTACCCTCATATGGGACAAAAAGTTTTTACCTGCTCAAGTTCAACTTTTATAGATAGTATAGATAGATATAGATAAGGTGTTTGGTGTGTGACCTGGCTTGATTATTAGCAGGCATGTTTGGCTAAATAGTAAGCCTCCAAAGGCATGTCATGGATCCTAACCCCACCACAACTGTTGCACAGTTCTAATCAACTTGATTTCGAATAAATTTTAATCCACTTGAACTAAAGAAGATTTGAAATTAAAATCTTTTGCTATTATGGTGTGGTCAATGTTTTAAAACTCATCTCCTTGTCAGCTCCAGACGGGAAGATTTAGAGATGAACAAATTTTGTTTTATTTCCTTCAGGCCTTGGATTGTAGGCTTTTCCAATTATATGTCCTTAGGCTTCAGTACTAGTCATGCTCATCCATATGCTGCATCTCAGGAGTTTTCATGAAATGATAAAATTTTGGAAAATTTTGGTTCCAATTTGTTTTTGAGCTGATAAAATTTTGGTTGCTTTTTTCATGAATAGTTTGTTTTGTTTTCTATTTTTTTAAAGATTTTATTTTGAATTTATTTATAAAAAAAATTCTGTTTTCTATTCTCAGGAGTCGGAAAATCATGTCTGCTATTGCAATTCACTGACAAGAGGTTTCAACCTGTTCACGACCTGACAATTGGTGTTGAGTTTGGGGCAAGGATGATTACAATAGATAATAAGCCTATAAAATTGCAAATATGGGACACGGTTTGTTATTTTTTTCTTAATATTTGATTGATTAATTTGTTTTATGATGAATTTTTTTCACTTATTGTGAAACCAATGACGTTTTATGCCATGGTAAATTTTACAAGAGCTAAGCTGTGAAGTGTGCTTCTCATGCTTTCCAGTCTTTCTAGATTTTTTTACATAATGTTTTAAAACCTTGGGAGGACTTGGAAGATAAAGGGATAGACTAAAGATATCATTGTGAGAAGTTATACAACAAAATTTTGTAAGTTACATTTAGCACTACATTTTGCATTGGACAGGAATTATTAATGAGAAAGATTTGAAAAATTGAGCTCCAATATTTGAGTTGAGGTTATTAATGGTAATGATGATGTTTCAAACAGTTAATAAGAAATCAGGAAAGATTGTTTTCCGGTTTCAATGGTCTTTGAAGATGAACTTGTACTTTGAAGGTTTATAATTTATTGCAGAGTTTGGTTGTCTGTTAATCAATCTGACTACTACTAAGTGTCAACAACCATGGTGGCAAATAATTAAAATGATGAGAAAGATTGCAGGCATAAATGTTTAATTTGTTTTGACGGAAGTTCTGTATAAATTATTGAACCAGTGCTATGAT
Organism: Apostasia ramifera; assembly: GCA_019297695.1. Lineage (NCBI taxonomy): Eukaryota > Viridiplantae > Streptophyta > Magnoliopsida > Asparagales > Orchidaceae > Apostasia > Apostasia ramifera. Next base: position 575,386 of record JAEMOT010002707.1, on the reverse strand, counting down.
GAGTGTAATGCTGTGTTGTTTTTGTTATTTTTTTGGCTTTTTTAAGTTAGTTGCATGTCACATGGTTTGTACTTGTTTAAATTTCAGAGATTTCTTGATCATATATTGACTTCCACTGTGGTTGTTCAATTTAGAAACTATATGATGTTGTATTAAAATTGGTTAACCAGTTTAATGCAATGGAGTTTATGTAGAAGAACTGGAACATGATACTTTTTGATGTTTGAATATGCTGTTACATAGGAGGTTTTGTTGACAGAGAAAACTGAGGGGGATTGAGTCCGGAGAAGATGGAAGGCTTTGAGTCAATGGAGACCCACTCACAGTGTAAGTCCCTATGAAAAAGGAAAGAAAAAGGAACAGGGAACAAAGCAAAGTAAACTATCTTGTCCAAAGCAGTTATCATCAATTGTGGATTCAGTCTGGAGATGAATGGGAAACTACTTTCAAGACTTGGAATGACCTGTATGAGTGGATGATGATGCCTCTTGATTTTACAATTGCTCCTGGCTCTTTCATGAAACTCATGAATAATGTTCTTCAGCACTTCATTGGTAATTTCAAGGTTAGAAGATTTATTAGGTCAGTTGGTAGGAGTATCTTCTCCAAGATTGAGTTGAGTAGTTATCATTGGTTGCAGCTTCAACTTGGAGATGAGTAGGAAACTGCTTTTAGGTCTAGGGATGGCCTATATTAGGGGTGACAACGATCCGAGTTCGAGCCGAGTTGGGCACCTCAAACTTAGCTCGTCTCAATTTGATTCAAATTCAAGCTAGCTCATTTCAATTTCGAGTTAGCTCGAGCCTTAATTGAGCCAACACAAATTCTTCAATAATTGAAATTTTTTTTAAAAAAATTACCTCAACTAAGATATAAACTTGGATTAATCATAACCACAAGATCACTTAGAAAGAAATCCTAGATTCCTAACAACAACTAACACAAGTTTATATATAAATAATAAAATAATTATAATAAATAATTGGAGCTAAATATTGATTCGAACATGGACAACTATTGATCTTCGAGCCTGAAACTACTTAATTAAACTTAATTTTTTTTTTGAAATATAAGTATATGATAAATATAAGATTTAAAATTCAATGAATTAAAATATTTTAAAATTAAAATTAAACTGAATCCACTGATAAATAAGAATTTGACAAATTAGATTGAGGCATCGATTTTAATTCAATAAATTGGATTTATGATTTTGAGATTAAATAGGTCGCCTCAAACTAAAATTGAAAAGTAATTTAATACTTAATGAATATCAAACCACTCAAATAGAAGTAAATCGATTAATCAGTTCGAACAAATTGATTTTCATTAGATTTGAGTAATCAATAATAAGTTGGATTCAAGCAGAAATTTATATCTCAGTTGAAAATCTAGGTACATTCCTCAATTGAAAATTTGGGTACCTTCCCACAATTTCCCTAAATTAGATCTTTGGATCCACGGGAGGAGCAAAACCACTGGCTTGGTGAATCGGTTTTATAAGCAGAGAAAAGTCTACGGGAGTAGCGTGGGATTAGCCACGGAGGCATGATTGCCAGCGGGTGTGAAGGCACGTCAGTTGCGCAAGTTAGGTTGGCACTCACAACTTGTTTTGTGGCTCTGTGTCGCATAGGTTGGCTTGGGTGCTCATGCGCAGCAATGAACAAGCACGAAGCTGGAGAGATAAATGTGGTTGCACGCAGTTGGCCTCAGCCTGATGAGGCGGTTGCCACAAAATCACATGCCAATGGTGTCAGGTGGCGCGGTGGATTATGGAGACGCTTGCAAGCAATTATTGAAATTTTGTGGGTTGTAGTGGAGTAGGGAGGTGCTCATCAACCAGACGGGGCGTACGAGATCCACGACTCAGGTTGAAACGATCACTAGCGATGGCGAAAGGATACAATAGATAATAGCGAGCTAGAGGAAGGTGTATTGCTAAGGTGACTTGGAGGGAATGCTGTGCTGTGGAAGAGTAGAGCAGTGCTTTGATAGGTTAGCGCTGGGAGAAGACAGGTTTTTTGGTGCTGGAGGTGGATGGAAAGGGAAGAGAAAATGATGATTTTTTTACCATAAAAAAGGGGATATTAGACTAATTTAAGGATTCTCACTAAGGGTTAGACTTCATCATTTTCGTTACCAAAAAAAAAAACTCTTTTATCAGAATATCGACTCCTTAACTCATATCTAGGCTTTGAGAAAACTTATACATCATTTCATTAATTACCACTCCATCACAATGCTTGACGACCTTTTTATATAGAGATCTCATGATAAAATTTGAAAATACAATAATAAATATTGAAAATAAAATGTCAAATAAATCTAAAACAAATGGGAAACTAATTCTATAAGAGTAAAATCAGCTTCAAATATGACGGATCTTCATATCTACCAAATCAATTTTGAATCTTCATCAAATCAAATCTCAATACAACTAATATGGAAATCTCCAATTTGCCTTAATTAATTTAAATTTGACTTTTGATTCAGCAGCGTGATATCTTCATGGCCATCAAATTTAATGCTAATCTATGTTCCTACCACCATCTCTATAATTGCCTTATTGAGATCCACTACCATCCCTCGAAACTTGTCCCCCTATTAGTCATTGGAAGTTGCAATGGTGACATTGGTGGGGTGCTTTGTCACGAGAGGCAAAAGCTTAATCAGAAGGTCCACAGTGGCATTAGCCTCTCGAGATCAAGCAGAAGGAGCGTTACCATGAATTTTGGTCACCATCTCCCCTATCTTATGTGAGGAAACTAATAATGATGGTAAAAACCGTTGAGGGATAGAGTCTAGAGAAGATGAGAGGAGTTTATATCTTGGTCAATGGAGACCCACACACAATGTAAGGACTTGTGAAAAGAAAGAAAGAAATAATAGGGAAGAAAGCAAAGTGGTGGGGACACAGATCAGCATCGAATTGGATGGCTAGGATTACATTATGTACTGAATCAAAATTCAAATTCAAATTAATTAGAGCTATTAGAGATTTCCATATTAGATCATTTAATCATCGTCAGTGACTCCTCTCCGATTCAAATCGCTGGTAAATTCTTTCCCGAACTCCACTAAGCTGATTATTTGACTTCAACACAAATTATTCGCTTGACTTGGATTATTTATTTGGCTCTAATTGTGTGACCCGATATTTCTTTGTATGTCAATTACTGTTGGATTTAACTGTGAGACGTCTGTCCTAAATTCCTGAACCTCGGATCTGATTTATTGAATTTAAAATGACGTCCTAATCTAAATTGATAAATTTTTATTTATCATACGATCCAGTTTAATTTTAATTTTAAAATGTCTTAATTTACGGGATTCAAAAATCTTATTTATCATATAATTTATTTAGAAAATATTTTTCTCTTAATTAAAATAATTTGCTAATCAATTTTGCTGAATATAAATATAAAATATCATTAGCATCTTTCTCCGTCCCGCATCACAAAGCAAACAACATAGGCAGAGCAACCCAATTTATGTGGTTTGAAAAAGCCATCGTATGTCCATGACCCGATCTAAGGAAACATTCCACTAGTATGAGGAATGGAATTGCCAAAGGCCAGTTATAGAAAGTTTTGCTATTATGGAATAATACAGAGGTGGAAGAGATGGAAGACAAAAAAACTAAAGTTACGGGTTAGGTCCTCCAACTGTTTTACTATCCTTTAGGAAGATGGTGAGTGCTGCAGAGGAGGTAAAGTCCAGATGAAAATCCAGATGATCCCACTAGTAATAGAGGCGAAACCTCTTATTTGTAGTCAAGGGAAGCATCATTGCACCGAAAAAGTGGTCGACATGTCTCTGGCAAACCATTGGAATATCTGTCGATAGGCTTTAGAGAAGTTGCCATGTGTTCATGATCTTGTGGGGTTGGAGGAATAGGCAAAAGTAACAAGCTAACTACTTTTGGGTGGAATCCCTGCCAAGATTCTTCATGGATACTTTTGAGATGACTAGTTGTTAAAGTATAGAAGATTGCTCAGTTGAATAATTGAAGAGAGTGTAAGCATTTTATAAATTTTTCTCATGGAGAGGCCCAGTACCTGCGGATAGTCAAAGAGGCCTTCCACGAGAATGCTTAGTGGAACTTGATGATGTTCGGTTGACTTCAATGTTCTGGGTCAAGATTGGGTTCAACTTGGCTTGACACTAGAATTTTTGACCTCTAAAGAATGAGTTGGATTGACTGGATTGCCACATGAATGTATTGAAATGGTTTAAAAATGCATAAATTGAGATTTTATTCGATACAGAACACATATGGATAAAAGATTTGAACTATTTACTAGAAAGAATATTAACTCCCCCCTGCCTTCCCCCACCCCTTTATCCAATGCCAAATTAACGACCTAATTATAATTCTATAATTAATAATAATTATTGGAATTTTTTGGATTGAAAATAATAATAAAAAAATAAAGTTGGTAAATGAAGAACAAATAAAGAAATAACTTCACTGACAATTTTTTGGTTTGAAGAAGACAACCGAGATTTCCAAGTCGCACGGCTCTTGAACTAGATCTATATTTATTCTTTTTTATATAAGTTTGATTTTCTTATTTATGTTTTGATTATTTTTTGTCTATATCATTTTCTCGTCTTCCTCCTCCTCCTATTCTTTTTTCCCTTCCTCTTCCACGTTCTACATCTCATGTGTTCATCTCATGCCTCGCCCTTGTCCTTTTACATTTGTTGTGACAGCACTTATTCTCACCATTACAGGCAGGCCAAGAATCCTTCAGATCTATTACCAGATCCTACTATAGAGGGGCAGCTGGTGCTCTACTTGTATATGATATTACCCGGTATTTTGATCATTAGTATTGTCTTGTTATTCGAAACTTGTTCTCTAAGGTTTATGAGAATATGCCCATTTTTATCTTTTTGAACTTGTTTTTCAGGAGGGAAACATTTAATCATCTTGCAAGCTGGTTGGAAGATGCTAGGCAACATGCAAATGCTAACATGACAATAATGTTGATAGGTAACAAAAGTGACCTCTCTCATAGAAGAGCTGTAAGCACCGAGGAAGGACAGCAGTTTGCCAAAGAACATGGACTGATCTTCATGGAAGCTTCCGCAAAAACTGCACAAAATGTTGAGGAGGTCAGAACTACATGAAAATTTCTTGTTCAATATATGTGACCTGGCTCTTTAGTCTAATATTTGAAACTATCCAGGCATTTATTAACACGGCAGCAACAATCTACAAGAAAATTCAGGATGGTGTGTTCGATGTGTCAAATGAGGTATGATTCAATGTGTAGAATGAGGTATAGATTTTGAGAGATTTGAGAAGGCGTTGTGAAAGAAATAGATGACTTAGCAAGCCGAAAGTAACATGTTTAAAGCGCTCTGAAATTTCTGATAAGCTTGGTTAGCATCTCTTGTAGCACTACGCAAGAATGACTAGGAATAAAAGATTTATCAAGCCAACTTGTAATAGTTGGAATAAGGTTGGTGGTGATTACAATCAATATCAGTTCAACCAAAAAGATAGCTTTTCTCAAATTATCTTTGGAAAAGAAATGAGAAACTGAACGTAACTTTTGGAGCTGGATTTTTTTTGTAAATTTATGAACTCCATGATATTTAAGTACATGCCTCTATAAACTTCCCTATTTCAACATGCTAGCCTTGCAAATTATATACACATTCAAAATGTGCAAAATATTACAATTTCGTATAACTGTTGTCAACTTGTTCCTTTAAATAAAGAATATTTTATTTCTGTCCTTTTGAATGTTGTAATGCATGTAAAGTTCCATGAATGTCCTTGTTTAATTAGGTAATGCAACTCACATTGGATAACGGAAGTGCGTGAAACCTAAATTTATGTGCTTTGAGTGTGTACAATGAAATTTCTTTGGTAATCTGTATAATTTGTAACTATCTAGACTTGTTTATTGTCGTATTTATTGAGATAGTCAATCTTTACTTGTTTAATTTCAGGAAATATAAATTCATATCAGCTTTTATTATGTCAATGTTCCTTTTTTTTTCTCAGTCCTACGGCATCAAAGTAGGATATGGTGGAATCCCGGGCCCAGCTGGAGGAAGGGATGGATCGTCATCCCAGGCTGGTGGCTGCTGCAGTTGAACACCTTACATGTATGTCATCAATCCTGCAGTCAAATATTTTCAAGATATCTCAGTTCAGACATTGATGGCATTCCACTCTCTGACTATTTTTTAATTCAACTTTGTTCCTGGATTCCAATCTTCTGTAAATCTGTTCCTCTGTTTCTCTGAAGCTGATCGATCCCTTCAGCTGTATTCAGTCAATTGTATCTGTTTTGAGAAATTAATTCACTCTCATCTAAATGTTTTGCTTCTGTTGATGAATTTATTGATTTCTGCTGCTTCAAACTTTGCTTCTACATAACTATGTTATTATTACATCTTAATTTCATTATTTTTGAAGTAACTGCCAGGCATTTTTCATTATATCTCACCTATTGCATTCACCAATATAGTCTGTTATCAAGTTTGGAATGACCCGAATTCGGGTCAATCTTACCATGCTACATTATGCTCACAATCTTCAAACATAGGTCTAAGATTTGCTATCATGCTTATCATCTTCAAACATGCTACATCTTGCTTCTATGCTTCGCTGTTTTATTAGCCGGAACCTCTCATCTTCAAGCTTTTGAGAAATGAACCGCTCTTTGTGAGCTCTCTTAGTGGCTTGTCCGTGTAGCGTATGAGGTTGTAAGTCCATGCCCCAGCAATCGTCCCGCTGCTAGGTCCGACAATATACACCCATATCGACTGGTAGCGGTTGGCAATGATTGCCGGTCCGAGGGTCCTTGCTGGGTTCATCGATGCTCCTGATACTGGCCTATATAACCAAACCAACCAAAGATTGCATTCAGAAAATACAGAGATAATTTGGTAATAGTTTAAGCTCGACTTGAGTATACTTCTTTTTTTTTGGATAAAAAAAATTGGCTGAAATTTTTGCCAAACTGGAGAAAGGATGTTGCATGTGCTTAAGCCTACCCTGATATGGCAACATTTAGAAGGATAGTAGCTCCCACAGCTATCCCTGCAAGCTCTCCAATCTGCAATCCATCAAAAGACTTTGATTAGGGGTGTCAATTTGGTTTTGTTTTAAACCAAAATTGACTCAAGAAACAAGTAAACCTGAACTTGATACGATTTTTTTCGACAGATACCCGACTTGACTTGGTTCAGGTCAACCGATACTCGACCCAAAATATTATCCTAGACTTGTACGTGCCCGTTAATTTTAACCGAGTTTATTGTACAAATGGAAAGTAATGAAAAATAAGTAGTAAATACTAATTTGATAATGAATTATTATAGAAATCATCATTTGATTATCACTTGTTTGGTCTAAACCTGATTTTTTGAGTCCAGTTCGAATCTGATCTAACGTTGAACTAATGAACTCTCATTCTTCTATATGTGAGTTTGGTCATCAATTGGCCAATCAAAAACTGACAAAAAAAAAGAGAGATTTAGTTTGGACCAAGGAAATATTGACAATTCTGTGCATATCATATCAAATTTTGTTGCTTTTATAATGTTATAGTACTGATCAATAATTATAATAAAATTATATTATTATATAAATATTTATTAGGATAAATTGATGTCTGCAAATTGATTTCAACTTCTTAAATTTCTAAACTTATCATGTTATGCTCTTTAGAACTTCACTTATGAAGAGATCTCACAGCTCGATTGTCGGTGGCAACACCGGAGATGACAAACATGAGGTAGAAGGAGACAATGAACTCCATAACTAGAGCCTGCACTTCGGAGCCTGCCGGCGTCGTTCCTGCGAAGAGCTCCCTCCCCCCTCCTAAGAGCAGCCGCAGCGTTCCGCTCGCTAGGGTTGCCCCAAGCATCTGTGCTCCAACGTAAGCTGGAACCTGAAACATCACGACTCATTCAATCCATGCATGATCGATCAATCTTTTGCTCTCATTTTCTATATAAAATATTTAAGGTTTGTAAGATTAAATTTAATAAAATTAAAAATTAAATTTAGATAGAGATATTTTTTATTGAAAGTTGTAAATGATCTGAAATAAAATTAGTTAGTATATTGGGGTATGTGAGGGATGTGATATAACGTTAATTATTATGTTGAGATATGTGATATAAATTAGTTATTATTTTAGTAATGTGTGTAGGATGTGAAAGAAAGTTAATTTTCAATATTAAATTTTATGTTTGATGTGATATGCCTGGTTAAAATTAAATTAGGTTAATTTTCAACGGCCAAACAAACGGAGCTTAGTCATAAATATAATTTTAGAGTTGTAACTATCAAGGTTTTGAAGGCCCGTTTCTTCACAAATTGGAAGCATTAGTTTTATAGTTTCGATAATTCAATAGTTTCGATTTTGATAATTTTAATACACGGACTTGCATGAATTTTTGAGTTTTGAGTGAAAAAACAAAGTTTTTAGATACTTTGTCCCGGAAGCATGCATGAGAGTTCGGCTGAACGCGCACGGTGGGCTTTACACTTCACGACAACTAAACGGAGCGGACGGTCTGATTTGATTGGGCCATCTATCGGCGCTGAACCGGAGGGTCCAGTCTGGCACCAGCGAAACCTAGCTGGATGGTCCGGCCAGGCCAACACATTGGCTTTACTTGATAGTCCGGTGTGGCTGGACGGACAGTCCGACCATCCGCTCCTTTTGGTTATCGTGAAGTACGGGCCACTACGGACACATGGCGAGCTGCAATTGGTGAGTGAATCACACCCACACACAATATTAATTCTTCTAGTCTAGCAGCGTGACAGACCTGCTTTAGGGAAAACCTCCGGCAGGCGGCGAAGGCGATGGTGACGGCGGGATTAAAGTGGGCGCCGGAGATATGGCCGACGGCGTAGATCATTACAGTTATCGCCAATCCCCACACGGCGCATACGCCGGGGAAGGTGATCGTTCCCTTCGTCTTCTTGTCCACCGTGACGGCGCCGCAGCCGGCGAAGATCAGGAAGTAGGTCCCCAAAACTTCTGCAAATATCTGAAAGATATTTTTGACCATGATCAGCATGTGCTGATAATTAGCCAATGCTTAAAATATATATATTAATTTTCCCTTTTCATGATTTCAGCATGCAAGATGCATGGGGTTCTGGTGAGAGGAAAGAGGGGTTAGAGAGAGAGAGAGAGAGAGAGAGAGAGATTGCCTTCTGCAAGAATGGAATCGAGATGTTTAACCCTAATTTAGAGATGCAATTCTTCTGATCTTCTGTGGCATTCCCAAGAGTTCCTTCTTCCATGGATCTCACCTCAGCCATTCTCTCTCTCTCTCTCTCTTCCCTCTTTCTTCCTCTTGCACCATTGATGTTAATGGTGCTCGCTATTTATAATGATGGGCAAGATCATGCAAGAAAAGTTAAATCAAGAAATATAATTTTTCCACTGCATAATATTTCAGTTTCTCCCAAGCTAGTTTGACCTATCGATGAGTTCTTATTCTCCTAGGAAAGTAACCTTGAATTTCAAAACATCTCAATTTCGAACCACACTACAACAACTAAGCCTTAGTCTCACTAAGTGGGGCGTGAATCCTTTATTTTCATTGTGCTCTATCAATTACCAAATTTTTATCTAAATTTAAATAACTAAGATCACTCCTTATAGTTTCTTGCCAAGTCTTCTTTAGTGTCCCTCTTCCTCTTTGTACATGGGTAACATCCAATAGCTCGATTTTTCTAACTGGAGCTTTAATTTATATGTCTAAACTATTAATGTCGATTTTCTCTAAGTTTATCCTCAATTAGTGCAATACCAACTTTCTTTCGGATATACTCATTTCTCATTCTATTCTTTCGTGTATATCCACACATCCACTTTAGCATCCTCATTTCTGCAATATTTTATTTTATTTGTATGTTTCCTCTTTGCAGGCCAGCATTCAGCACCATATATCATCGCTAGTACTCTTACTACAGTCTTATAACATTTAAGTTCGAACCACACTACCATTAAAAAATTGTAACTCGTGATCATATTATATGATTGACATCTCAAACTCGTAAAAAATCAATGAAAAAATTTATTTGCATCGGTTGACGAAAATCATTGTTTCAGTATTTTCTTTAATAGCTGTAAGCTTAATTACTGTTTTGATGAAAATTAGGTCTCCGTTACAGTGCATCATCAACAAATTTCAATTAAAATGATTAATAATTGTTGTGCTTCAAAATTTTAGGGAGAGAAAAAGAGGTAGACAAGGGGAGATCTAGAACATCCCCACTAACCCATTAAGTCAATAACTGTTGTTTCAGAAGAAAAAAGCACTGACGGTTCACACATGAAAACCGATAGGCATCCACTAGATAGAAAGCAGACATGCCCGCTGGGCCGGTCGGTCGGGTTCTGATCGGATTGGGTCAAACCAGTTTCTAGCAAGTCATCGTCCAAGTCCGGTCCGACCCGATGAGCATTATTACATTTTTTTTTTTTGAAATTCGGCCATAGCCTATGCAATAAAACAAAGTATCAAGTACACAAAAAGCAATCTTTTAAGAGGATTGCACAAAAGTCTGGTGGGAGAGACATTGTATGATCCCAACAAACATTCGATACAAAAGAAGTAGACGCAACAAAATTGGCAGCCTCATTGGCACATGAGAAATTTTGCAAAAAGGAAAAGCAACCAAAACACGGAGAATGACATGAATCTCGTCCGAGCTGCTGCTTTGCGGCCATTGTAACGCTGCTTGAAGTTGATCAATAATGACTTTGGAATCTCCTTCGAGCCAAATTCCTTGCATTCGGCCGAGCCAAGGCTTGGATAATTCTGCCGCCAGAAGAGCAGCCTGGAGTTCGGCAGTCAGAACAGCTTGGGTGGCTAATGTTCGGCCCTCAGCAACGAAAAGGTGACCTTCAGAATTACGCACCAGAGCTCCAATTGCTGCACTATCCTTTCTGTTTATTACATTTGGTTCCAGCTGTTTACTATCAAAAAAAAAATGAAACAGCTTTAAAACTCAGTCGAAACGGCCGCATTTTACTAGGCAGTTTCTGATCGATTTTGATAGAAATTAATTCGAAAAAATTTACAAAACTCAGTGGTTTCAGCTATTTTCAACTGAAAGCATGCATCAAAACTGCAGTTCCCAGAAAATTAATTTGTTTTATAATTTTAATTAATATATTTTATAATGTCTCATCATATTTACATATTTTAAATATATTATATATTTTTAATCATTTAAAAATAATATTCAATAATTATCATTAATTAATTTATAAAAACAACTAAAACTGCTACTACTGAAACTACCAAAACAATTGAAACTATTGAAATCAATGTCTTCATCTTAGGATCGAAATTGTAATCGAGTTTTAAAACCTTGTTAATTAAAATTTGCACGAAATTACTAATTAGTCTCCCTATAAACAAATTAAAAAAAATTTATATAGCATTTATTTTCATTAAAAAGATATCGACGTCGTATTTTTATTATTACAATGTACACATAATACTTTATCATAATTTACATATTATCAATTTTGGCATTAAGTTTCACAGTTTTAAAACACTTCTAAAAGCCTAAAAATATATTTTCATATGTACCCAATATCTCTTTTATATTTTATCGATGTAAATTAAATTACCTAAAGGTATTACATTTCTCATAGAATTACATGCAAAGTGAAATAATCCTGATACCTTATATGATAGCCCAACCTTCTATAAATATTATTTATTTTTGCCCATAGGGCCTCATGATAATTTTAAAATGCATCATATATACGCAACACTTCTCTTATATTTGATCGATGTGAGATTTATCGAAGGGTGCGACATCACTATTGGAAGTTACGTACAATCGATCTTTTCAAGGTGCCCTTTCATAAATTTGTGTGAATAGCTAGGTTAAAATTTTTTCTCGTGTAATTATGTCACTACTATTTATAAATATATAATTCTCAAGATCTTGTAAATGTGTATCTAGGTCTTAATAATAGTAAAAAAAAAGTGCACATAAGAGGAAGTATCAGGACTTGATTGTTATTTTTATATAGTAGGGGATTCAATTGCACATCAGGGCACGGTAGAAGGACCCAGTTTTTATTTACCCTATCTAGATTTATGGTTTCTACCCAAGTCCAATTTTAGTGGGCCTATCGGGCCGGGCCCATGATCCAATGCCCAATTTGCACGAATCTTGAGAAATAATCAATCGCTAGCGGAGAGACTGGTCAACATGCATGCATACGTAGAGGAAAATGTCGAGCAATTAATTTAATTGTTAGTAGTTCACAGTCACCGTCCACTAATTTGGGTCAACATGAATTTGAATATTTTTTGTGTTCAATAGAACATGATTTGTTTCGATTTAACTCAAAACTCAATTAATTTTAGCCCCTCACTTTGATTTTAACTCAATTAACTAAAAGAATATCTTAATTTCTAAATCTTATTTCGCCACGATGCTATGTCTGTAGTTCGATTGTAAAAATTTTACTGGTGCATTTTATGGTATTATAACCAAAATCAGACCAATTGATCAATTTGATTTGATTTGATTTGATTTAAAACTGTTGATTTGGCTCACGATTTGATAATTGGATCATTTTGATTAATTGATTTCACGTTCAATAGTTTGTTAACTCCTTGTAAGTTTGGAAATATTAGTTGAGAAATTAAATTTATTTTGTGTTGATATCTTATAAATCATGTATATAATAATAATACTTTTTTTCTATTTTAGTTTTTACACTAATTCAAAACTTGATTTTTTTTTCGATTAATTATATATATATACAAAAGACTCAATTGTTTATAAAAGTCTAAAGGGAGTGTAAAAAGAATAAAAGAAGGGAATCAAGCTTTAATTAATGGTGGAAGTCTAACACTAGGAATAGTCTAAAAAGTACTAATGATCCATCACTCGTGGCGTTTTCAACATATATATCTTCAGATCCATTTGAATTTGAGCTCTGATTAATTAATTAAGTTTGATCTTAAATTTGAGGTTGAATTTTGGCGAAACCTAGGAATGCCGATTTGAGATTAGATCTAACGAACAAGATTTTGTCTACTTGAATCGAGTCAAAAGTCGATAAGCTCCGATTTTGGTCTGCCTCGAGTCAATTGAAATCTAAAATGGCCCTATAGTGGTATCTATAATTGATCATCTACTGAACTTTTTATTATATCAAATAATAATTAATTTCATAATTTTATTTTTGACATCGTATATTAATTAACTTTCAAAGATATAAATATTATCAATGAAAATTAATTTTTAAATCAATTAAAATTAATTTTTGTAAACAAAAAAATCGTGCAACTCCTAGATTTTATTCATTAATAATTGTAAGTTTTATTGTAAAATTAAAATTTATGAATTATCTATGAAAAGATTTTAAATTTATATATCTTTATAAAATAAAAACCGAACAAAAAGATTTTAAATAAAATGAAAACAAATTAAAATAAGCTAATAACGAAGAAACGTTTATCTAATTTCTGTTTTTGAATAAATTGCCTACCATATTTGAATCAAAATTTAATTTTTAATCAAATTCATATTATTATAATTTTTTATTTAAAGTATTATTATAATTTTTTTTATCAGAGTATTATTATAAAGTTTTTTTTTATTGTTTAGTATTATTATAACGTTGGAAGAACTACAACACCAACCACCCCTTTCTAAGAATAGAAAACAAAAACATCCCCGAACGTTGCGACGAACGACTTTTTAAATCTCCGAAACCTCCCATCACCGTCCATTTTTCTCCATCAAACTATCTCCACCGTCCATTTCCCCAACCAATCTCCCCTAATTAAGCCCCTAATCCTGCTTTCCCCCTTCGTCGTCCTCATCCACCTCTCTCCCCTGTTTCCTCTGTTTCCTCTGTTACTAACCGAATCTTCAAATAAAAGGAGGTAGACGGAGCCCTTCACCTTTCTACATGGTTTCAAGATCTCAGGCAAAGTCCCTCCAATCCCAACAGGCCCAGAAAAGCCCACGCGCGCCGGCGGATGAAGCCCTTCCTCACCGACATCCTCAAAGTATCCTCCTGCGTCGCAATAATCCATATCCTGCAAACATCGCCCTTTCCCGACGATAAAACGGGCTCCATCACCACCGACACCGGCAGCGTCGCTATCGGCGGCGGCTGCAAAAAAGGGTTGCCTCCACCATCGGTTCCGGGGAGGAAGACTCTGTTTCTTGATCTCGATGAGACGTTGGTCCACTCCCAGGTCGGCGCTCCACCGGAGCATTACGACTTCACAGTCCACCCGTTGATTGACGGCCAGGAGATTACCTTCTATGTGTTGCGGCGGCCGGAGGTGGATGAGCTCCTCCGCGCTGCAGCCAAGTTGTATGAAGTTGTGGTCTTCACTGCAGGGCTGGAGGAATACGCATCGCGGGTCCTCGACCGGCTAGATCCCAGTGGCGAGATGATCGCCCACCGGTTGTACAGGGATTCCTGCCGGGAGGTCGAGGGTGGGAAGCTGGTGAAGGATCTCGCCGGATTGGGAAGAGATTTGGCTAAGGTTGTGATCGTAGATGACAACCCGGGAAGCTACACTCTGCAGATGGAGAACGCAATTCCAGTGGCCCCCTTCGTCGATGATCTCTCCGGAGACAGGGAGCTCCAGCGTGTGATGAGGTTCTTGGAGTTTGCCAGCAAGTTCGAGGACACGAGGGAGGCGGTTGCTTTCTTCCTCGCCGGGGAGGATAGGAGACCAGTTATGAGTCCGGTGATGAGTTCTGGATCAGGAATTCGGAATGAAATTTTCAAATTTGACGACCGTTAGATTATATTTTACCCTTTGGATTTCACTGTTGGAATTCATAGAAGAACCCCAATTCTGAAGTGAGAAGGGCAGGTGAAGTAATATAAGCATGAAAATCTTTTAGGTGCACAATGAGCACAGATTACATGTATCATAGAATGTGAAGTACTGTCATAATCTTGTATAGTTATACGAGGTTCGCTAAAACATGCAGTTCAGCAATAAGCAAAAGTATATTTATGTATTCTGATTCGATGCAATCATATGCTCTGCTTCATTCTACGATAACTCTCATTTTTATACTTAATTTTTCGTGCATGTAACGGAGAGCAGACAACTTTTACACACATAAAACTCTCTCTGCTAGCAAAGATGGCGCAAAATTTATTCGTGAAGATGCACAAAATTCCATTGAAACTTCTTTTGTATGTAATGATTATGGTATGCAAATGCTCCTTTGTGTGCTGATGGATGAGAGAAGCGTGTGATTTAATTTAAATAATTATGATTAATATACTAAATGGAGAATTAAATATGGGAAGAGAGATTGGTAAGAATGAAGATTAACATGACATGAACATCATGTCGGGATCCCTCGTGAGCATGAGGGGGGAGTTGAATAGATCGTCCATGAAAGTTTCTCAAAGAAATCTTGCTCATGTGCTTTGATATAGACTCCAAGTTCAGAAATTTCAAATGAAAAAATGCCATAAACAATAACTTCAGAGTTCTTAAGTTTGGGAGGAGTGACAAACTTTGTGAAGATCTACGAAAGAGTCTTCTAAATCAAATAGAGCGTGTGCTTTTAAAAAGTTATATATTCTCATTAGGTTACATGGACTAGCTACACAAGCCTGTCAGATAATCACCGAAGAGAGTCATCAAAATCAAATCTTATCAACTGGTTGTCGAACATGTAACAATAATGGGTTCCTAAGTTTCCCAAGTTAAACTCTATTTATAGAAGTCTATCTTCAAGTTAGTACAAGATCCTAAAAAAAGTTTTTGCAGTTGTTCTCCTAAGTCTACAGAAAAAAATCATGATATTTTATTTTTGATAAAAGTGCTTGTTCTTTTCATCGAATGAGGGTTTTTTCATACGATGTTTTGTGCTTCCTTCGACAACACAGTGGTCAAAAATACAAATATTATCATGCTACAGTATTTGATTCCAAGAACTAAGAACAAGGTTTCTATTCCACCAATTTAGTAACATGATTCACAAAATGAACATTCTTGCAACAAAAGGCAAGTGAACAGCACTGGAGGCCAGAATACATAAATCATTCTCTGTAACTCAGTATTCAATATCATGCATTCAAAATTTTAGGGATCATGATCCGGAGAAACCCATCCCTGCACATAAAAAAACAGCAAAGAAGAGAAAAAGAATCAATAAAAAGCATGATTCAATCACCCTTTGATGTTACTGATGACAGATTTTGACATCTAATACTGAACAAGTAGATATTATTAGGCGAATGAATGAACTTATAATCTGTGTATTTCTTATTTGATTTCACATACTAATGAAATTGAGGTCACTAACATCCATTGAAATTAAGCTTTTGTGCAGATTTACATCATAAATTACAACAGAGTAAATTACTTCTGTGTCTTTAAGATTGGATGTTGGTTGCGCACTTAAATGTAGGTCCCAACTTTATGATTTAGTTCAAATGCATCATTGAGATCCTCGATTTCTCCTAGTTGCGTATGATCCAATCAGGCTGGGATCAGACCATGCATGCATTCATCAACAATGGATAACTGAACCGTCATGGAGCAATAAATAGTTTTTTGTGAGAACTGACAGCATAGAAAACCTCCCCGATGACTGGACAGTGACCTATCTACTATTTAGGATTTGTTTGTTATGGAGTTCTCCAGAAATAGATTTTTTATATATCCTAAATCTGATCTTTTGGGAGAACCCTCATCTGAGAAGGACAATTATAGATTTTGAAAGAGTAAGGTGTGATCTCTTGTAATCCCTTATAGAGACTCTTAAAGAAAAGTAAAATTTCTTCTAATGCGACTGTAATTTTTTCCTGAAATTGGGGTTTTACAAGTAAAATTTGTATTCCTTTTGTTTTTTCTCTAGAAGGGGTTCCACATTTAGAGTCAAAAATGTTAAGCGTAGGAGTACTCCATTAGAAGGTCATAACCAAAGACTAATGAGCAGAAACATATGACAAAGTTACTGCATGCTTCAGCTATGAGTAACCTTATGTATGTTATGGTGCGTATAAGAAGAGATATTGCATATGTAGTGGGAGTTGTGAGTAGGTTTATGTAGACCAGACATGGAGTATTGAAAGCTGTCAAGTGGTTGCTCAGGTATCTTAGAGGCATTATGCATATGGCTCTTTGTTATAGGTAGAATAAAGTCACCTGAAAAGGTTATGCAGATGCACCTCAAGGTATCGATTTACCATTGGCGATTGCTATCAATTGGATGCCCAAATTTCAAGAATGCATTACATTGTCAACCACATAGGCCAACTATGTTGCTATCTCAGATATTAGGAAGTGTTGTTGAATTTTATGAAGGAGAATGGGAAAAAGAGAATAGTAGTGCATAATTCATATTTTTTTAAAAATTAACTGTGTATTATTCAGTGACAATCAAAGTACTATTTGTTTGGCTAGTGATTAAGTATTCCATTCGAATAAAAAAAAAATCAACTTAAGTATCATTGTATTAGAAGCTTGATTGACATGGGACATTGTCATTTGTAAAAATTCTTGGTTCCAAAAACCCATTTGATATGCTTACTAAAGTGGTTACTACTTAAAAACTGAGACTGTGAAGTGCTTCAGTTAACTTTCATGTTGATTCATGAGGAGGCTTGTCGCATTAGGAAAAATCAAAGATTACTGAAGACATTAGCCACAAAGATGACTATTGGATGTCTTTCTCGATCAGTCACCAAGCGGGAGTTTGATCGATGTGTGGAGCCTATATCTTCTTATAGTATTAGATAGACAAAAGGGTAGATTGTCAGGCAGGTAATCATATGTGTTGAAGAAATCATCAACAAAGGATTTGACATAGGTTGAGGTCAAACTGTCTGTTACAAATAGACCGTCTGATTAGTACTGAGAGCAACGAATAGTCTATTGTGGCAAATAGACCACAAAGAAAATTGCTCTGATTATCAGATGGTGAACAAACTGTTCAGTGGGTGATCAAATCGTCTAATGGAGTCGAACCGATAGTTTGATCAACGTAATAAATATGCCTATTTTCTAGGATTCAGTTGATAAGGAGATTTCTCTAAACATAGATCATTCTACATCTAGTATATGATTTTTTGAGATACCTTGATCTAGAGGGCTATTCTTTAAGAGGATTAGGGTGATGTCTCAGTTGGTGTTTTTGTTGTTTCTCCCTTCTTTATCATAAAACATTACCTAATCGGAAGATTACCCGAGAGACCAAACTGATTTTTTTTTTTTAAAAAAAAGTGCTTTCTCTACACTCATCAAAAATAGTTCTAAGCATGACCATTAGAAGGCTAATAAGTTCAATGAAACAGAGAGAGCACTTACACATATTCAGCTGATATGCAATCTTTATTAACATCTTTTGGTAAAGGCCAAAGAACTTGATATGGACCTTGTAAAATCTCCTTTCGGTGATAGATTAAGTCTGAGTCCGCAGAAAAATTTGGCAATCCCCACTGCCGTATTATGCGCTTGCCTGCTATAGTAAGACTATCACCAAAAGTATAAGAATCATTAGTTTAGTGTTTGATAGTTCTACATGAAGTAATTTACATGGGTAAAGGAAGAAAGAGTCACAGAAAAATAAACATTAAAATTTTTAAAAAAAAGAGAACATTCATGTCTCCCAGACTAAAGCTAGTTCTGATTTTTGAAATAGAAGATGCAATGATTATACAATTGATTAAGTGTTATGCGTAGTTATTTGGAGAAAATGATTGTTTGGTTTGATAATTTGTAAAAATAATTTTGTGAAAAGATTATGAAATTGTCAATTAAAAATAACATCTAGAAATCATGACATCTAAATAACCCTGAGATAATTATCACGTGAAAAGCTTGTGCATGTAGACTTGAGTACTAAGATGATGAATAGACAAGTGTTCTGGTAAGCATAGGCTAGCAAATTTAATTGTCTCAAAAATCTTCAAATTTAAAACTTGGTTATACTAAAACTGACTAGTAAGATCGAACATAATAGTGAGTGGTAATTCCATTAATACCCCCTCAGGTATATACCATTTTTCATTTAGGTTCGCAAAAGTCAAAACATGCTATAAATGCCCATACATTTGCCAAGTAGGATGAATTAATGAAAATCACAAACTCAGACCCAAGTGGAAGCCTTTTTTGGTGGGAAGGACCCTTGTGAACTGTTCAGTGATTAAAAAGGACCTGTATGCCATGTTTTGACTTTTGTGAATCTATGTGGAAAGGGTGTATAATGAGGGGTCTTAATGGAATTACTCCTAACAATAATACTAATAATTGTAATAATAACAGCAAATGATTTTAAACCAATTGAAATAAGTCTCGGTTAAGCTGCAAAACTGAGCCTTAACTAGGCCCAGATTCAGATAAGGCACATATTATAAAAAAAACAGTTCTCTTTTAGTAGTACATGAAGGTTCATATCACAACAAGACATAACAGGATACGTTTTATGCTCCTTCACAGCAATTTCAGGGAGAAATTATGTTACTACAGGGCAGGCAGCTTTCATAGTGTGCTAGTTAAATTGAAAGCTATTAATAAGAGAGTAGATGTATGATCCAAGAATTGCATTTTTAAGCTGAAAAATCAGAGAAATATGCATAAAGGGGTTAAACTGGGAACTTCATGAAAGAAAGTTCATACTTTTGGTCATCAACAACCACAGATATGCCATTAATGCTTACACCTGGAAGCTCTACAGTCACGGCATAGCCAGAATATGATTCTGCAATATCAATTCGAGGTGACCACACCAGGCCTGCATCAACTTTCTTTTTTCTCAGTAAACTGGTGCACAAAACAAGTTTGGAAGCATGCGTGATCAAATGAACGACAATAACCACAAGTGGTAAGAGACTACAATATGACAGCATATAATAGCTGAAAACAACACGACAGTTTAATTAAGCTGAGAATACAGTAATTCATAATTCGCTCCAATGCACAATAAGTAAACAACAACCCAATCTAGCTGAGAGGAGCCTACATAGAAATCTTTTCCCCATTTATTTCCATCTAAAGCAATAGTCTTTACGCTAAAGCACAAGTGACTAAAGATCATGTCCAAGTCATTTTTGGGTTTTCTTCTTACTTTCTTTACTAGTGTTCTTCCAAAGGCTAATCATGGACATGCCCAAACCATCTTGAACACCCCTCCATATTGTCTTCTTATAAGTGACACTCCTACTCTCTTTCTAGTACAATCATTTCTAATATATCTACTACAGTATACTACTCATTCATCTAAACATCTATATTTCAACTATATTATTAGGGCAATAGAAAGAACCGGAGTGCGTTTCTACAGTAGAAAGAATTTGAGCATGTTTTTACAACGATCAATGGAAGAACATATATAAATAATAACAGAGACAACAAATCAAAGCATAGAAGTAAACAAGTGCGAAAAAAGCACAATGAGAATAAGAATTTATGTAGAAATCTTTTGGGGAAAACCATGGAGAGCGATGCAGGACTTAATTGATCCACATTAAGAAGATTACAAGAGAAGCACACTAAGAAGGCAATGAGAATTTGGCAAAAACAGCCACTATCTCTAGTCTTAATTTCATTATTTGTAGTAGAGAATTAGGGCTACAGATGCTAATAGATTTTCAATGACTATTACAATACTCCTGTAACTGCCAAACGGTTGTCTTTACACACAATCTTTTGCATGTTGTTTTTGTGAGTCGCCAAGTAAATACGAGAAATGCTGGCCAAAGAAAATATAATAGGAGATATTTCAACAACAGTTCTCAAAAATATCATATCGTTCACTCCACCTTGAGCCTATTCATCAAGCCTTGACTTACACATCTGAATGCTATCCTCTGAGAACACATCCCTAGCTACCAGGACGATTTTAAATATTTCCACCAATGGTCATGTTCTCAAACCCTTGTTTTAAATCTTTACTTAGAAGTATTTAATCGAAAATGACTTATCAAGAAATGGCATTATTGAAAATAAATTCTCCACCTTGAGAATTCAAGTTGCAATCTCAACATGCACTAATCTAATAAATAATTTACCACGTAACAAAAACATTCAAATAGCATAACTTGTCAAATATCAGTCTTATAATTTTTCCTTTCAGCTTGATAAATATCTTCCAATTGCCAATGAGTACAGATATAGATAAAATGAAGTACAAGCACTCTTGGCACCATACCATCAAATAATGAAGGTTGTGTTGTTCTAGTGGACAAGGGCTGCTGATGAATTTTTCCACTATTTAAACTGGAAAAGTTAGGAGCTTCAGTTGAATATAGTGCACAATCTTGCTTCAACAAAAGACCATCTCCTAAATCAGGTAAATCAAAATTTACTTGAGCCTTTCTAGAGAACAAGGGTTCTCCCTGATTCTGATAAGAAGAATCCCCACTTCCTGCAGAACAGTTAGAAGCCACATTCTTCGAAGCGGAATCACTACATCCATGACTCTGATGACATATGAAACCAATAATCCATCAGAAACCCTTGATCCAAATCACAAGCTTAATAAAAGCACCATCAATGGGGTTTGCAAAACCTGCTTGGTTGAAGCCTGCTGCATAAATCCAGCATTCGAGACTAATCCTTGACGAGCAAAAATTGTCCGATTGTCGTATCTCCGAACACTTGAATTCCCGGTGCTGCTGCAGTTCTGAGCCCAGCGAGAGAGCACAATACAAAAAAATTTCAATTCAAACTTACTGCATGAAGGAACAAAATCACATATTCTCCAGAATAATGATACATGAAAATAGAAAACAACAACAACAACAACAACAATAATGATGCCTTAATCCCAATGTAGTTGGAGTTTGCTACACGGATTTCTCTTTATCCTATACTTGCAAAATGCTCCATAGAGTCTACATGGATTTCACTTTAGCCTATACTGGCAAAGTGCTCCTGGTCTATAAGCCCATGAAATTAGGATTAGAAAGGGTATTTTCAACCAAGAATATTAGAAAAACAATGGAATTGGAGACAAGCGAATGAATGATACTTTAATCACTTATATCAAGAAAGGATTATTTATTTGATCATATTGGAAATGAACCCAACATGCACTATTTTAAGAATATGAACACCAAGTTTGGAAACTTGTAGGTAATTTTACATTTATTTTTTGGCATAATACTCTTTGACATAAAAAATGAATTTTGCTTTTCTAAAACTTCTTTTGAGACCGCTGATGTCAGTCCCAAGCCCGGATGAAAAAAAGATGGAAGGTCTTGCTAGTTCAAAAAAATATATATTGCTTCTGCCCCTCCAACAAAAAATTTCTAGCGCCATCCATTCAACTAGATATAAAGCAAAGCTTTTGTAAGCGCAAGTGAACTAAGTCATATCCCAAGTTATTTTTCGTCTTTCCCTTTATTCTCTTTGGCACTTGGATCTACTTACATCTATACACAATGTTGACGACAAAACCTGTACAACTTGAGGTAGTGTAAATCGAATAAAGCAAGCATATGATAAGTAATAATGCAAGTTGTAAAATCATCTATAGAGACATCAAGATTTATGGGATTCAAAGATGGTTTTACATCTGAAGGTCGGGTCACACGAGAAAGATCCACTATAAAAGTTGAGTTTCCCTGAAGGGAAACATGACAAAAGTACATCAAATCAAATCAAGATCATGAATAAAAAAATAAAAAGGACCTATATGAAATAGAGCTAGGAGGGGGGCCCCGGATAATAATTGCTCATTATCATCATTTCTTTGTCGCTTCTTGCATATAAAGCAGAAGTCAGCACATTAGGTTTCTGTGGAATCCTCGTAGGGATCTCAACACACCAGAACTCATTACTGACAACAAAGATCAGAGTTGGCCGACATAAAGGAGACTTCTAGAAGTTCTCTTTGACAAATGGAAGGCCGCTACCAATGTCAAGATGGCGTTTTGGGGATCCTACACTCATGGAGGTGGCCCTTGGCTGTAATAGCTACTGCGGCTGAAGCAATCGTTCACATGAACCTACACATAAATGTTATATAGGCATGCAAGAATAACAAAAGGAAAATGGAAGGCCTACGAATCTTATTGGAATGGAGTCAAATCCAGTTAGAATCGGCCTTGCCCGTTTAGGAGCCTAAGAGAACATCTATCATCTTATCATCTACAGCCTACAGGTTCCATGCCAACCAGCCCCCTAATGTAATCAGATCTGATGTGATTACTACCATGACAGCTCAGATACCTGAGAATCCTCATCTCAGCTACACAAACTTATGAAGATTTGTGAATCAATTAAACTGCACAGCAATGGTTCCGTAACAATAACAGTATAAAACATATTAACTTAAAACTTCATAATCATCTACCCATCGAAAGAACTTCTACAGAACACTTCGTAAATTTAAGAATCATAACTTAATCCTGAGGTTAAAGTACCCTACTATACTCCCTAACAGCGGAAAGTAGAAGATAAAAAATTAGAAGCCACTTAAATCATCTATCAAATCTAGAGGAAATTTTTGGCATTTGAAAAAGTAAAGCCAGAAGCTAGGAGAATTTCAGTAGAGAATAATTAGGAAGTTGACGAAGCAAGGGTTAGGGGAAACCATCGCAAAAAGGTGAGAGCTTGATGACGGGATCTCGTCGCCGGCCGCCACGTGATCGAGGATTCTCCGAACCCTGTTCGTGGCAATCGAGAGCTCCATCTCCGGCGACGGAGAATTTCATCTCCGGCGACAAACTTTTATGGAAGAGGCATAAACAAGGGCAAAATGGGGAAGCACTCCTCTGTAAGATCCGATGCCAGGCGCAACCGCGCAAAAATGGTGAGGGCGAGATTTTTTCGTTATGCGTCCAAAGCAAGACACGTGTCCAAAGGCTCAAAATTGGAAACTGATATATATTTTATTCGGCTCAAATTCCACACAATTTTTTCATAATTTAATATTAATTCAGTTAAATTAAAATTATTTTAATTCATAATCAACACAACAGATATATACAATAATATATATATTTAAACTTTTAAATCTAGATTTAATAAATTTTACATATGTAAATATATTATAAGAAATATATTTTAATAAAATTAATGAATAAATACATGTATAACACATTTTAGTTTAAGTAAGAATTATATATAATATACATAATATAAAATGAATATTTAAATTAAAAAGTAGGTTAAAAGATACACTCGACATAACTCAAAAATTGATTTGAAATCGAATAGATTTTTGTTGACTCAAAATCAAGCTCGATTCAAACTAAAATTTTTTTATTTTAGTTGAGACAAACTTGCTCGAATTCAACTCACTATTAACTTTAAATAAAGCAAAATTGAGAAGTTATTGTATTTGTATAATGTAATAGTTAAGATATTTCAAATTTTATAATTATATACAAAAAAAAACCAGAAGTACATGAAGAGAAAAATAGTGTGTTAAACTACCATTTTTTTTATATAGTTTTCTGTTTCAAAAGTTTTTGAATATTATTTATATATTATCTTTTCCATAAATTTAAATTATAAAATTATATATATTTAAATATATATATAATATTTAAAATGTTATGACATATAACTGCGAAAAAATCTATAACGCTTCGTCTCCTTGTATACATTCTCTTTCAGAGTTCAAGCTGATCAATCCCAGCTCAAGTTAAAATTACAAATTTTCTATTAATTCCACAAAATTAGTGAAACCATATTGTTTCATAATTCGATTCTCTCATCAATTTAAGCAAATTTACTGACATGAATCTTCAATGATCGATAACCAACATAAAATATATTGAACAAATATCGTATAAATTTTTTAAGAAATTAGATTAAAATCGAGGCATTTTCTAAAAATATTATATTAATATAGTAAAAAATACAGAATTAAAAAAAAAAACATAGCGAAAAATATTCAATGGCGCCACATCGGCATATGAAATTGACATACAATCAAATAATGAGATAGGTAAATCACGAGAGCCCACAACTTATCGGTTTTGGATAAGTTGTAAGTGCCCACGACTTACCCAGAACGGGTAAAGCTGTGAGGGCTCATGACTTCTACTCAAAACGGTCGATTTTGAGTTGTGAGCCCCGACATACCCATTTTCATCACGACAAACGCCATTTTAGTTGGTTTGGGTTCTACGCCATCACAACAGTAGTTGCTTGCAAAAACTACAGGTAAGTATTTAAAAGAAGATTCATCGAAAAACATTCTTCTAGTGCGATATTAGAGAAGGTAAAAGTAAAGAAAAAACAAAGAAGAGCATTACTTAGAACTATGATACTGACAGAAAATTAGGTGATGCATTGAAATGACTGCATGCTAAAAAAACTGTATTATATAGAGAAGGCAAAGGGTATTCCTATACACAAGTATAAATTATCATCTTTTCCTAAGTTTCAATATATACAATTTGGTATTTACAGTACAATTAGATCAGAACTCCAAACCATTGTTGAGCTGAATAGAGAAGGCAGGCCTGCCAACACCATTGAGAGGAGCTTCCACTCTGACTACTACCCCTGAGCTTCCTCTATTACCATTCCATTTTGATCTCCCAATCTGCATTCAGAAAATAAAAGATTGAAACGATTTTCAGATCCTGCCGCTCCAGTTTTGATCAATTCAAAATCAATTTAATTTCTTAAGATTTTAAGTCAACATGCTCTAAATAAAATTGATTCATCTTGAAACAGACTGCTTAAATATACATAACTTGACCTAGTATATATGCATAAAATCAAGAGTAAATATCATCCAAGTCCTTGAAATTAGGGGTAATATCAAATAGATCCATGATTTCAAAAAACTTTCAATGGGGTCTTTGAGGTTGACATTACCGCATAAGCAGCATTATTTCCATGCAAAATCCTCTCTCTCTTACAGCATTAAAACGAATTTGGTTCCCTAGGCAATTGAATCAAGGTCTCTCTAACATGACAAAACCGCACATCAACAATAACATTAAGGGGGCGTTTGGTTCGTTGTTATCTTGGTGTTATGTTATGACATCTAGATGTCATCTTTTGACTAATAATTTTATAATTTTATGGAATATTATTTATAGATGTCATTAAACGAAACAATTACTTTCTCTAGATAATATAGCATAACGTCAAGATAACATTGAACTAAACGCCCCCTAAATCAATTTTGGGAATACAGTTTACACATCATGAATAGGGAAATTATAGTAATAAATATGCATAAGCCGTATCTCTAAACTAGGTTCTAATTAATTATGCTAAGCACTATATTACTTTGAAAATTTCACTGTTAACAAGGAGCATAAGAAAATTATGAAACTTACAGCCAGAGAAGCAAAAGCTGAAGACTGCGATGCAGAAGAAAAACCACAGATTAGGCTGAGCTTTTCCTTCAGAGAATGGATAAACTCTGCACTCAGCCCAGGATTGCTCCCGCCAAAGGTAGGGCATATGCTAATAAATGAACGAAAAACTGATCATTAAAGATGTATTTCTTTGAATATATATACATAAATGGTAATATAATATAATATAACACAAACAACATATCAGAACTCAACGGTTGGGGTCTAGACGGCAACATTGATGAGTTCTATTTTTTGATTTTTAGAACTAGCCAATTTCTAATCAACCCAGAACTCAATTTCAGTTCACATTAAAATCACATGTTGAGTTCTAGTTGACGCAAATGCGCTCAACCCGGAGACTATACAATCCCTAGGCATTGGTCAAACAGCAAAGTTGGCCTAGCTAAAATCTATGGATTCAACCAAGATCTAGTATAAACTGTGTATCACAATAGAACAAGTTGAGGCTAAAAATGCTTATCACACATTGATATTCGCCTAAAAGCAAGTAATAGAAAAGAACACTACGAAAATGCTTACATTGAGCTACTTGGTATGTTGAAACATGAACATGTATCCCTTTCAGGAAACATGTATTAAAATTGTTGATGGGAAAAGGTAAATTACCAACATAAAGATTAATAGTAATGAAAATTTTTAAGAAACCCGAAACTAAAATATTAACATAGATTCCTGGAATGAAAACACAGATATGCTTCAAGTATAAAAAGAATGTTGATGCTGGACAAAACAAAATAATATGCTCTATTACCAAAACTAATGCGAGAAATAAAATTATATGCAAATTTGATATCAATAATTTAAATAGTAAATTATCTCAAATAAAAGAAATAATTATCAAATTTTAATTATAGGATAATTCAAGTAATTTTAAGCAAAAATTTAAGAACCAAGATACAGCAACAGGACCAACCTGAGTTGGATGGTTGGGTGAACCATGAGACCTGATGTCTTCCAAGACAGCGTTTGTGCAAGCCCCAGTGAAAAGGACTTATCAGGCAACTGAACCAATGGGGTTATTCGAGTGCCAAATCTATTCTGCAAAGACAACAACTACTAAGATCAGAGATATCAATATTGATAAAGGAATTAAAGCTGAAGTAGGAAACAAGTTAGATTTTTCTTTTCGAAGTCAACCACAAACTCTGTAAGGCAAACAATGATCGTGTAAACATAAAAATGTATGACCATCATCAGTTTAAGAAAAAAAGCAAGAACGGAATGTTAAATATGGATTCGGTACACATAAATTGGCGAAGTCAAACCACAGATTCTGTAAGGCAAACAATGATTGTGCGAACATAAAAAAGTATGACTATCATTGTTTAAGAAAAAAAGCAAGAACAGAATGTTAAATATGGATTTGGTACTCATAAATTGGCAAAAATGATAGCAACATCTGCTTTTCAAATGTCACCATGACACTCCATGAGTCTTAAAAGGTTACTACAAGACCTTTACTGATAACAAAACCATAAAATTATGAAAACTGAATATTAAAACACAGTTCATTTTTTATATTGTGACTTGTTTCTTTCAGTTACCTAACCAATCTTGCACATCATATCCTTTACATCCTCTCTCATCTAGTCACTATAAAAGAATTCCACGGTTGCTAAGAACAAGCAGCTATAGATTACTCCCATCAACTTCTCAAGAACCAAACATCATGATGCATGATGATTAAGGTAGTGTTGCGCATCAACGACAAAAGCACAAAGCATTAATACCAAAATACCCAGGGTCAACTTTGTGGATTTCTCTTTTCCATTCATAAAGCTTTGAAGGAGATGTTAATGGGAAAAAAAAGTGCTTAAAGTGCATTAAAAAGTATAAATAACTAAAACCTGGAGTATAAAAGTATAGTAATGACTGTATGACAACAAAGAAGATTTATAGACTGGAAAATAAATACTAGAAAGATAGACAAAAGTCTAGGTATCTTGCATACCTTACTTAAAAGAAATATAACAACAAAGAGGATGGATAGAGTAGAAAACTCAATAAATTCTCAGCAAAAAAATAAAAAATTTAAAAAAACGCATGTCCAGAAATTCTTTCTTAAAGTATTTTAGCTACAGTGGATCTTCATTCCATAGGAAATATAACAATCATGATATTTTCAAAAGCTTTGTTCTCATCTATTCCATAGTGAAAAGTGTTTAAACAGAATATGAGATGCTTCCAGATCAATTCAGACCTTGCAAGAAAAGCTAAACCTCGTTTCTCCTGGATATTGACCCTGAGCTTGAAGCAAGCCACCAAAAGCAGGAAGGAAAGCACTGTGAGTCAGCCCTTCGCCAGCAATGTAAGTCAGTTGTCCATTTGGGAACTGCAAGTCCATGAATGACTGATGCAAACACAAAGTCACAATTATTTCACAAGAACATAAGTTGCATGTTGACAGCAAGGGAACTAACTAAGTTATAGAAACCTTATCATAACTAGACTTCAAACTCAAAATCAGTAGAGTACGTACAAAGAGTCAAGAATGAAAAGCGTGATTCTCTCAATTTCACATGTCAAATGCACAATTGATGGCAGTTGGAAAAATATTTAGCATTGATCTCTCACCAATGTTTATTATCAGTAATCTACATAGGCTGATTTGAGAAGAAGTATCAGTTAGCGCTAATGCCCTATAGCCAACTAACATAAGCACTGCAATAGAAAGTAAGAAACCTTGAAAAGGTATGGTTCATCTCGGCATATATCATAGGTAAATCATAGTTTAACCACTATAAATTCAGGTTATTACATATCACTTACAAGCACAGATGAGACAGAAATAAACCAACAACGGTAATTATCAAGGGAATGCAAAAGAAGGACCCCTTCATTCTGTAAAGCATGAAAGAAGACACTTAACAGAAGAAAACAAACTATTAAGCCTCATTTGATTAGAGGGTTATTTTTGGATAAGAAAAAAATATTTTATTTTATAGATTGGGCGGGAAAAAAATTTATTTTAATATTGGAAGGAGCGTAAAATGTGAAATAAAGTTAATTTTAATGTTACAATTTGTGATAAATGTGATATAAAGTTGATCTTTAAGATTAAAATTTAGGTTATATGTGAAATAAAGTAATTAAATTTGTAATAAGTTTAAAATGGTGAGAACCAAATAAGGTCTTAAAGTAGTATAAATGACAAACTATGAAGCACTAATATTTCAAAACGTTTAACGTATCTGTAATATATTTGTATCAGATACTGATACACCATCAATATATATTCGATACACCATATGACGTATTAGAGTTTCCTTAAAAATTCAATACTTGTCTGATACTTCTCGATACTTCTAATTAAAAAAAGTAATATGTGAACAAGCTGATCTGACCCACAATAAACAATAAAAAAATGACTCATACATAGAAGACGACCTATGCTTAAACTTGATGTTTCATGACGGAAGAGCAGCATGCTGGGTACAAGCGATTGAGGGAGAAAAGAGCTTCACGCAAGGTAAAATTCTGATAGCAAAAAAAGATTTGACATCTGCGCATTACAACAACAACAACAACAACCAAGCCTTAATCCCACTAGGTGGGGTCGGCTACATGAATCCTTTGTTTCCATTGCGCTCTATCAGTTACCAAATTCTTATCTAAGTTTAAGTATTTGACATCTGCGCATTACTTCCTCTATTTCAACCAACCTTTTCATGCAATCTTGCAAATGCCAGTAATATTGTTGCTTCTTCTACCTCAATCGAGACTTTGTATACAGATGTCATGCATGTTGCTGCTTCCATTGAATGTTGATCACATTACTTGAATTATCTACCTCAGTCAAGCTCATATTGCAGAAAGAATATGATTTGTCCTTTCTTTTTATCTATTTATTCTTTGATCAGAGACTCAAAAAGAGATGAACATGCATATACTTTGCTTAGATCATATGAGTTTAATTAGTATAAATGAGTTCATTTCACAATAATTGTACTATTTATCAATTATATCGCATTTATATCGAGCTAATGAATTATTTCAATTAAAACTGAACTTAATCTACTAATATGTATTGACCATTAAGACTCTTACCTTATTTAGATATTATATGACTGATTTCGAAATGATTGAACAAACTTTAAGGTATTGTTTTAAATTTAAAATTTTTAAGAACTCAATAGCTGTTGAAAAATGTTTTCATTTCTTTCATAAAATTGCTTTTAATAATATCAAGAATATTTGAGAATACAAAATACAATTAAATTCCAAAAGTTTTAAAAAAAATTTGAAACTCATATCAACAAAGTATATAAATCATACTTTTTTGAGAATAAATATACAAATCATTCTGGTTTATCATACGTTAGTTATATATATAACGCATCTCAATGTATTTGTACCCAACATTTTTTGAGATTTATCGTATCATTATATTCATATTGTATCATATATGAATTATCGTATTGTAACCGAGCTTTATAAATAACAAATTTCAAACTTTATTATGCATTGCCCTAAAGATAGCAACATGAAAAACAGAAATGAGTAGACTATGCTGAAGATTGTGATGCTATTAAATTTTCTTGCTGCAACGTAATAGAAAAGAATATAGGAAAGATTACTAGTATGTCCTAAGAGTTAATCCATAATTACACTTCTGGTCCACGATTTTTAAAAACTTACTGATAGATTTTCATAATTTATCTAATATTAATTCAAGATCTTTCCGTAATTACCTCTTCAAATTTTCTAATTTTATTTCATTTTTTTATTTTTCTATGTGATGTTCTCTCTCCTCTCTCACCTATATCTCTTCACTTTCTTTCTTACCCCTTTCTTTCCTTTATATCACACTAAAAATATAGAGAGAACCTCTCCCTCCTCACCTCCCGTCAAATGGCGATAATAGCGATAATAGAATGGTTGATTGGTAGGCTGCTACAAACGTCCACCTGAGAAAGCGAGACACAGAAAGAGAGAGAGAGAAAGAAAGAGAGGTAAGAAGAGCTAGGAAGCCATAGGCCTTCACTTGAACGAGAGACCCTCTCACTTTCTGTTAGTGAAGAGAATAGTAAAATGGAGACTTTAGTATAAAAGTGATAGAATATTCCTTAATTAGTGATGAAAACTATTTGCATGGGCCTTGTATGCAATAAGTTTTCTTTTAGGGACCTTATACGTTATAACATTTCACCGATAAGAACATATTAGTAAGTTTTTAAGAAATATGGATTAAAATATAATTATGGGTTAACTTTAGGGACACATTAGTAATTTGCCAAAAATAATTTATTCACATAATAAAATAGCCATCATTTCCAAGGTTAATTATAAGAGCTAATTAATGGTTTCCTATGGACTTGGCCTCCAATAAAAAGGCAAAAGAATGCCACGATTCCAAAAGTGTTTTTCCCCTCAAAGTCACAGATTCTGATTCAAACAACAAATATAGGCTAAGGCCACCGAGCATTGAACAAGAAATACTTACACAAGCAAGTGGATTTAGACAAATCATTGACATGAAGAGCCATCTTCTATGCTTTGACCATAATGCTGGACATAAAGAATGCAATCCATTCTGCAAGTTGGAACATTGGATAATAGTCAGAACAGGACGCTCTAAATTGAAATTCTTTACATAGGCAATAGAAAGACTGAAATAGAGCTAAAAATTATAAGGAAATATTGCAAACAGTATGTAGCCAATATTTGGAATACAACTTAACCAATCTCCTAAACTCCAAACCGACATTAAACTAGCCAACGGTAAAACCATACATAACCTAACCTCTTGTTTCAGTTTCATCTATTTTGTGGTTCTATTCAACCTATAAAATCAGTTTATTCAGTTTGCATTGAATGATATATTAAACTCCATTAAATATTGAGGTTCTATAGGTTATAATTATAATTCAATAAAATTTTTTGAGGTAATTCCATCTGGACTCCTGAGGCAGACTCCTGATAGTATGTAATTCCACAAAAATAAAACATGTCATCTAGATTCCTCCCGTCCAAAATTTTTTCCATATAAATACTTTTTAATAAATTCTATCAAATTTGACCATTAAAGTTGTTATTTTAAAAAATTTAAAATACATATTTAAGTAATTCAAATTACTATTATAATCTCAACTTTTCCTTCTTCTCTTATTATCCTAACTTACAATAATAATTTTCAATGTTTAAACATATATTTTTACTTTTTTGAAATAGCAAAAGCCAAACTTAAGAACCTACATGGAAAAAAATTTGGATTGAAGGGATCCATTGTAAACTTGCGTCAATTCGTAACTCTACCTCGTGGGATCAGATGCAAGTATTCCTAATTTTTATTCAAAACAAATGAAAATATATCACATTTATCCTAGTTATCATTCAATATTATTCAACTCTAAACCTAAATCATCCAATCTATAAAAAACTAAAGCAACTTAAACCAAGCCCGATAAACCAAATCAAACCAAACCCAACTCATGAAAAGCTACAATTTAAGAGAAATCCAAGACCATGGAGAGCAAAGATTGGAGAAAAATAGAAGGATGAACCATTTACTTACATGACAAAATATTTAGTAAATTTACATATAAGGTTAACTTTTGCTTCATCACATAAAACTCACGTAAGTGCACATTTGATACTTCTTAAGCAATTTGTATGTGCTCATGTAAATCTAAAGAATGAGAGGTTTAATAGGTAACTATGTAAAATAGTCCATTATGTATGTGATTCTCCCAAAAAAGATTCTTACCTATTTGGCAGCCACATGAGAAATTGTTATAATTTTTTTAGCCATAATATCTCATAACAGAATTTTAAATAACACAAAATAATTTTATTTCATACCATACACAAATTATATATAATCTTACATCCTACATATACTTTACTACAACCATCAATTTTATTTCACAATTTAACTATATTACCAAATGGTTTGACTAAAGATTTTTCTATTACAATTGAATTATACCAAGGCTCGAGATTAAATCTATATCTCTTTACATTAGCTATAAAAATTCTGACTGAACATATTAAGGTCCTGTTTGGCAATGAGCTAAAAATCATGACTAAAATTAGCCATGGCCAAAATCTTAAATTTATTTTTAAAAAAACTTAAAAAATTATTTTATATCTCATCTCACACAAATTCCAATATTAAACAATCACTTTATTTCACATCCAATGCAATTCTCAATAAATCAATCAACTTTATTTCACATCCTACACAATTTTTAATATAACCAACTTACTTTATTTCACATCATACACATTTTTCAAAAATGACTAAAAATTCCAACCAAATCTTCTTTTTTTTCTTATTACCAAACAGAGCCTAAGAAAAGGTATCTTGGTGTATGCTTTACGTATATGATATTCTTGTTGATAAGACTAAAAATGAGACCAAAGCGAGAGTGAAGCTATAAGAATACCTTAGATTCTAAAATTTGTTATCTTAATATAACTAAAATCGAATATATAAAATGTAAATTTAGTTAAAATAAAAGCACATATATTGAGGAAATAATAATTAGTGACCAAGTTATCAGGAAGAGTGAGCGGTTTAGATAATTTAAATCAAATATACAAAATGATAGTGAAATAGAAGATGAAGTTGTTAGCAGAATTCACACATAATGAATTAAATGAAGAAACGCATCTAGTGTATTGTATTTGATGTATTGTGTGATAGAAAAAACTCTCATACTTAAAGGTAAATTTTATAGAATAGTAGTAATACCGACGATATTATATGGTGCTGAGCGCTAACTTACAAAACAAAAATATACGAACAAAATAACTATCGTAAAAATAAAGATGCTAAGGTGAATGAATGAGTATATACATAAGGATGAAATAAGAAATAAGTATATCCCCAAGAAAGTTGGAGTAGCCTCAATTGAAAATAAGCTCAAAAAGAGTCAGGTTAAATGATTTGGCATATATATCATAGACTAATAAAAACTCTGATAAAAAAGTTGGGTTATTAAATCCGTCTCATGTAAAAAGAGGAAGAAGAAGACTAAAAAAATATAGCAAAAAACTATAAGGAAAAACCTAACATACGTAGAGCTGAATGAGAAGTTATTTAATAAAGTGCAATTGTTCATGTAACCGACCCACCTAATAGAATAAAGACTTGGTGGTGATGATGGTTGTTGTTAACCATCTCACCAAATACACCACAAAAGCTCCTAAACATGTTATTTTTAGTCATTTAAGCCTCTTCACAATGCTCTTTATAGAGTTGATCCGCAAGGACAACCATAACACCCTCACCCTAGTCACTATAAGAGCTAGCATAGCATACAGCTAGGCATACTAAAACAAAGCACACAACCAAGGTTGACCATTCTCGATAAGCATATAATTCCCACTTCATTAAGCCATGTCAACACTAACCATTACATCATCTTTACCCTAATTCAGGTCAATCTGAAAAAAATATGTGATAATAACCAACAACAACAAACTCCTAGAAAAGTCCCAAGGACATGCTGGTGCATATATCTAGCCTCTTAACTTCACAAAATAAAGAAAATCTGGATTATAAATTGAACCATAATATGATGACCTTGCGTACTGACATCATTCAAGTCTTATTTGTAACTTCATAGCTTTATTACTATCCCCAGCATTCTGCATTATCCCCAGGTTCAAGTATCACTTAATTGCTTTGACTTCTTCATCAGCCCAGACTCAACTATCAAAGCAGGTTCATAAAAAAACTAACGCATTTTGCGGGATGCAAACTATCAGTATGGTTTGAGGTGCATAAGTAATTGTAGTTGGTACAACTTTCATGTCAAAAAAGAAGTGGGACCAAATAACATCTGATGTGCAGAATCAATCCACAGGTGCTTTTATGGAAGGAGCAGTCTACAATACAAAAGCAGTTGTTATCCTGGACTTCCCATACAGAAGCTGTCTTATACTTGAGCTGAGCAGTTACAAGGACCAATCAGTGTTCAATAAGCAAAGCGCCCAGCTCAAGCCAGAACTACAATTTAGAGGGGATAAATTTTTTTTTTTTTTTTTTTGAAAACAGAAAACATTTCTAAGTAAATGTAGACATCCAAAGGCAAAAGTCTTTACATTTTTCAATATATTTATCCCAGTTAAGTTCATAATGTTTCATTAGCCATCATCTATATTGAATACCGCAGGATATAAACAAGCTCAAGAAACAAATCAGTAAAGTGAATTTAAGTAGCACAAAACTAATTTTTGCTTATTTACATCCGCTGATAGAGTTGCTATAAAAGTGCATTTAGAATGAAATTTAAAAAAATGAAACTACTCAAATGAACACATGATTGAAGGTAGCAATATCTTCATTGGAAGTACATATATTTCGAGGGGAAATAGTTATGCAGCTTAGCAAGAAGTGTACATGTCCCCCCAGGTGGTGACCAATACTGCAATTACCTTACGATCATAGCCATACCACAGCAAATGCTGCTTTGATAAGTGCACTGGCAATAGAAGGGTTGTATCCCGAACAAACAATACAGGCCCCAGCTGGATCAAGAAAAGTGGAGAGTTCTCATTTCCTGAAGTAGAACTTCCATGTGATGCCTCTGCTCTCCATAGATCACCCCGCGCAACTAAAGTACTATTGATGTTATTTGTGCTACTATCATATGTTGATGAGATATTGAGGGTTCCCTGCATGAAATGACGCATGTATCAATAGAATGATCAAAAATAACCATGCAAATCATTTGTGACAATAATCAAAACAAATATGAAAAGAAAATATGTTTTGAAAACACAGGTCACTTCAACTTTCTGCACAGACAATGTTTTTGCAATAAAATAACGGTTTTGAGAATAAAAAAAAAATCAGAAGCAAATAGCAAATTGTGATACCACAATGAGATAAACGGAGAGAAATAAAAGTCATGCATTATGTTGACCATAAATACTGCTACAACTTTATTAAAAAAAAAAAATACTGCTACAACTTTACTCTCCAGTACATTATGGACAATTCCTGAAGGAAAGGAAAAAGGAGGAGAATGGAAGAGATTTCTGATGAAAGAGAACCGGAAACTCTGATAGAAACAATTCCAAAATTTAATAGTACAATAGAAATATCAAAGCTAGAGCTAACTAAATCACCTATAGCATAAATCCACAAAATGGCACAGCGGTGCAATGATGAGAACAAAATTCATGTTCTTCTTTCTCAAACGGAATAGAAGTTTAGATTGGTATACACTAATCCCAATCTTTGAATGGGAAAACATATTTTGATGACCAAATATTTTATTTTTGGCTATAAATAACAAACCCATAAGAACAACCAGCCATTTATAGGTAATTTTCCTTTCATAGCCGGAAACAGTGACAAAGAAACAAATCTACAACCTGCGGCCTCCCAAAGTGCCCCGAACCCCTCCAATCAAATCCTTCTTCATCAACCCACTGCTGCAAACCTCCGGCCGCCGATGACTCCTGCACCCTGCATTCACCAAGCTGCTTCGCCACCAAGGTAAACCCATCGCCGCCGTGCCTCACTACGACACCTTCGTCATCCACCGGCCCGGAACCCAAATCGTCTCCGGCCGCCGTTCCACCTTCCTGCCAAAACGGTGCCGGAATCCTTCGGAAAAACTGCTGCACAACACCGTTGAGGCAGGCGCCGAACTCTGAGCCGGCTCGGCCTAGGCGGCCGCCGATGTCCAGTATAGCATCGGCATCAAACGGGTTCGAGGCCTTAAGACTCGGGGACGGCCAATTGAAAGAGGTAGAATTCATCGGGGACTGAAGGAGGCCGGAGAATCCCGAAAGCCCCTGGGCGAGCCGGTCAGCGAAGTCCTGACCATGGCGCTGCATCTCCTCCCATGGATCGAAGATTCTCTCCATCGACATCGGTGGAGAATCAGGGTTAGGTTTCGGGGAGGAAGAGAGAGGGGCTAAAACTAGGCGGGGAGCATGGATATACAGCTAGAGGAGGTGGGGCAGCGGTCATTGCGAACGATAGTGGCATTAGAGGCGCATTCATCGAGGTGCTGCGCAAAAATACTATTCACACTTAAAATGTGGTACAGTTTCATAATTGAGCTCAAATATTAAAAATGCGGTAAATTACACCCAGTTTCTTGCGTTAAAAGTTTAATAACGTATAGATTTACATTATAATATCAAATTTTTAAAATTTTAATAAATTATTAAATAAATTTTTTTATTTTTTTTATTAAATTTTTTTAAAATTATCATTATACCCTTCCCTTTCTCTCTCATCTCGATGGGGGATCAGGAGAAGAGAAAGAAGGAAGGGTATAATGGAATTTTTAAAAAAAATTAATAATAAAAAATAAAAAAAAAACTCATTTAATAATTTATTAAAACTCAAGAACTCTGACATTATAATTTTCAAAAACCTAGATTTGCATGTTGTTAAGCCTTAAATTCAAGGACATGAGTGTAATTTATCCTAAATTAAAAAAAAAATCAATTTTACTTTCATGCAATGATGCTGTATAAAAAATTTTAATTAATTTTAATATTTTTATAGACTTAATTCCAATATTTAAAATGAGAGACAAAGAAAAAATGCAATATAGATAAGGTGATGTGATATTAACGTTGAATTAAGAAAAAATTTCTCTTAATTTATGTAATACAAATTTGAGCAGCACTTCTAAGTTTTAAAGAAGGTTATATTATAATTTTAACTTCTACATAACTTTTAATAAATTAATTAATTTTATTATAGTTAATATAATTTTTAATATAATTAATTTATTTTATTTATATTATAAAATTTTTCAAATTATTATTTTTTCAACTAAATTAGCCCAAGAGGAAGTCGGCAGTAGTGAGAAGGCTGGTGCTGGGCGCTCATGTCACCATTAGGTCAACTGGTCAAGGGGCTGGTGGTGATCAATTATTTGTGTTTGAATTATTTTTTATCCTATAAATAAATTTATTTATATCATGTTGTTTAGAATTTTAACACAATAATTAATTTTATTTTGAATTTTATGTAATTTAATATAATTAATTTTATTTTGAATTTTATATATTCAAAAAATATAAATTTTTTTCATTTTTTACCTCCGATGTGAAACATACCATTTCTTTGGTTTGAATTCTTAAAAGCACTTTACCAATTATTTATATTTATGTCACATTTAATAAAAATTTTAATATATAAAATCAATTTTATTTAAATTATATATATTTCAAAAAAATATAAAATTTTTCTTTTTTTTAGTTTAGTTTGAATACTTAAAAGCACTTTATCAATTATTTTTATTTATTTCACATTTAATATAAATAAATCTGATTCACCTAATACATAAATCAATTCATATTATATATATTTAAATAATTTTTATTTCACAATAACAACATATTTCCTATTTAACAAAAAAAAACAACTAAAAACCAAGCTATCCATTACGAGCACCGAGCATGCGTTTCACAATATATCGGGGACGAAACTTATAATCTGTTATTACATGTATATTCTTTGCCCTACTTGGCACATTCTCGTTGCTCAAATTCCTCAAGTTCCCATTTTGCTTCAGACCCACCACCACTATCTTCAACAACTATGCCGAAGTAAGTTCCAAAATTAATCCCCTTGACTGAATCCTTCTGCCTAAACTTGGGAGAATCTTTTCGTGGTAAACCAGTAGCTAATTTACTTTCAAAGTCACCCCCAACGCTTTTCCGTTCTTCTCGAGCCTTCAGAGTAGGACTAACCAGACAGCTTTGGTTGGCAGGAGAATTTGGATCAAAAGTTTGCGAAGCTAAGTACGAAAGAGCAGTGACTACATCACCAATCAGAGGCCGAGTTGCTGCTTGTTTCACCTGGAGGTATTTATAAGCGAGTTATAGTGGAGTTCAGCGGATTTTCCAGAAAGGGGCACGGAATATTTTTGTCTATTGAGCCCATACCGGCTGTCCCACCACTGACGACCTCCGGAAAAACCGCCAGTAGTTGCTGGAGCACGAGACTTCTTGATCTTTGCGACCCGT
Organism: Apostasia ramifera; assembly: GCA_019297695.1. Classification (NCBI taxonomy): domain Eukaryota; kingdom Viridiplantae; phylum Streptophyta; class Magnoliopsida; order Asparagales; family Orchidaceae; genus Apostasia; species Apostasia ramifera. The sequence goes on along the minus strand of JAEMOT010002707.1, from coordinate 536,111 downwards.
GAATCTTTATTCGGTGGAAGCTATACTGACGTAGCACTCTGATAGCGATAACCAGAGTAGGAAAAGTATCATATCCGATATTATGGGGATGCTATTGCTTAAACATCGTGACCGATGTTGAGAAAGGCCAAACTAGCGAAATCGAAATCCGAGATCTGTAAAAGAAAAATCTGATTAATTATCATTGATGATGACAGTAAGGCTTGAGAAGGTCTTTTTGGGTGCCACGTATATGACTGAGATATAAGAATAAATCTAAGTGTAAACAAAAATATAATTTAATCATTTTAAATATCGCTTAAGCCTGTTTTACTTTTTTTTTCCTAAGGAGATAATGCTGTTCTATTCTACCACATTTACTTGGGAAAACATTTTTAATTATAACTAAATTTTTCTCAACTACAAATTTTATTTTATTTTAAAATAATAAAATAAAATTTTTTATTTTATTTTAAAATAATAAAATAAAATTTTTATTTTATTTTATATAAATTCTAACATTAAACAAATATTTTATTTCACATCTAATATAATTTTTAAGGTATTATCATTTAGACCTCAGAGATTTGCCTATTTGGCCATAAAAGTTCATAAATTTTAAAACATATTATTTAGATTCACAAAAAATATTACGCAAGATATCGTGGTCTCTTCGTGCTAGAATCTATTATGTATTATAAAAATGATAAAAATATACTTAATTAATCTATCAATTTTCAAAATATGCTATCACCTTTTTCAGATTGTGAGATCAAATCAACAGTGTGGTGGCTACCTCAGCGTGAGGCGTGCGTATGCCGGAGCGCAAGGCCGCGTGCGGCCGCTGCCTGCACGCAGCTGCTGCCTGCGCATGGCCTCCTGCGCTCGAGCCTTGCCGCGTGCTGCCGCTTGCGCGAGTCTCGCCGCGCACGGGAGCTTGCATGCGAGGCAGCGCTTGGCCTCCTTGCCTGCGCGTGGCCGCCTGCGCAAAAAATATATTTATCTTCATTTAATTTTTTTTACAAATTAATAATATTTTTAACAGAAAACATTATGTTAAACCTGATTGGAAGCTTTTTAAAAATAATTAAGACCCTAATGAACTATATAGTAATTATTTTGAACGTGAATGACATATTTTAACATTTATAAATTTTTATGATAAACTAAGCAAAACTCAGGAGCCTAAATGAAATTACTCTAAATTTTTAATAACTCATTCACTTTATTTCGCCAAACATTTTTCCAATTTTCATAAAATTTTTTCTTTTTTGTTTCTTCAATTAAACAGAACTACACTCTGGAAAAAAATACTATCAATAAACCGATTAATAATAATATAAACATTTTTAAAAAAATAATACCACACACTACACATAAATGAATCCAAACATTAAATAAAATTTTAGCTATACATTGAAATATAGAATTTCTAATTAAACTTTGATGCCATTTATGAAAAATAAAAAGCATCAATCTCAAAAACAACAATCTTCCAATACTTAACATGTGAATAAATTAATTTTAAATGCCAAGCATTGTTGCAAAGAAATCTCTATTAAGCTTACACCTCCAGATCCTTCTCAATCTCTCTGAGTCAGCTAAGATAAAGAACAATTTACTTCCTGTTCACAGGCTCACGGTATAAAAGAGAGGAAATTAGCAGAAACGACGGAGATGACAAGGATGAAACGTGATTCAAGCATCTGCTCTGGTCCTGGAACTCCCCAGCGTGAGCTCCAGGTCGTCGGAGCCGCACTCCTCGTGAATCCTCTCTCCCTCCCATGGCTTCACCACCCCTGCCAGCGGCAGCTGCAGCTTCCCGTCGATGCAGCTCCCAAAGGCAAACTCGTCAGACGCGCAGTCAGACACCTGCACTTCGGGCGGCATAGCCACCGGTGAGCACATTCCGCTCTGCCCAGGAGTCCACATCCTGGAGGACACCGCGCTCGCAACGCCCTCCCGGTAAACCCCGAACGGGTTCGTCGACACGAGGCTGAAGGTCGGGGACGCCGGGCCGCCAGCAGGGAGGCGGATTCCATTGAGCCACGCCGGGTCGGGGATGACGTTGCGGACAGGGCTGGCGGGGGTGGAGTTGGGAAGGAAGGTGGCGAAGGGGGAGGAGCCGGGCGGCCATGACGGGAGGACGGAGGAGGAAGGCTCGTCCCAGTCGGACTTGATGCGAGGGGTGCGGGCGGTAGGGGAGCTAAGGGGTGGGCTGACGGGGGCGCTGCTGCAGCCGTGGTGGATGTAGAGGTTGTGGAGGGAGGAGGCGGAGGAGGAGGAGGAGGAGAGGTTTTTCAGCCAGGGGATGAGGTAGTTGGGGTCGGCGTCGGCGGTGGTGGGGTGGCGGTGGGCATGGGTGATGTAGGAGGAGGCGGGACTGGGGAAGGAGGAGGAAGCAGGGCTAGGGTTATAGGAGGCGCAGGGGCTTGGATGGTAAGAAGAGCAAGGGCTGGCGGAGGCTGAGCCTCCGCCCACAATCTCCATGCGATCTTGCGGCTTGCATCCCTGCATTTACATTGCAGATGATGAATTTCTTTTTGATAAATATTTTAGCATGATATCAAATGGAATTTTAAATATTTATCTAAAAAATATAAAATTGTACTGCACATAGAACCAAATTAGAATGAAAACTCATCTGAAAAACCAATTCCGTAAAACAAAATCACAAAAATTCTAAATGTGATATTTTTTTCAAATCATAAAAAATTACATTATTTTTACAAAACATAAAAAGATTTACAGCACTCGTCCCCATACTCCCATTGCAAACAAATGGGCAGACTTTAAAGAAAAATAATAATAAATGAGGTGCTGATTAATCTTTTATTTATCCTACTACATAAACGTTAATATTAAAAACTAATTATTTTTAATTTTTTACATAATTTCTCATAAAATAAAAAACATCATGATTCCTCAAATTAACATGGTCCACATATTTTAAAATTTTAACATTTAGCCCCAAAAATCATTATAATTATATCGATCATCCACTACATTTGCGTTTAATTCTTAGTAAATAATTATTTTACCTCTCTTCTACGAGCAAGTCGGGCCTCTTTCTCGCTCTCGCTCGATCGCTCACTCTCGGCTAGGCAAAGGAGGGGGCAATCCCAGCCCCCTCTCTCTATCGACATGAGGGGCAAAAGTCCCGACCCCTCCTCTCTCTCAATCTATGTTCCCGTCCACTTCAATTGCCATCTTCCACTCCAAATCACAACAAAGCAAGGAATTTCAATTCGAAATTCAAAATCCATTCCCCAAACCAGTAAATCTCCATAACCCTTTAAATTAAAAAAAAACCTTCATAACCCTGGCGAAGAATCTCATTTCCCACATCCTCCAGAGAGCTCGAATTCCTCCTCTGTGTCTTTCCCTCACTTGTTCTCACATGCAGCATCTGTTTCTCCTCTTCTTCTCCAAGTTTACAATAAGCTATGTTCGGCTCCACCCGTCTAGCTCAATCACTTCCTTGTCTTCCTATACTGGTTCAGCGCTTTCTCATAAAAAAGCTCTCCCTGAACACCGAGCAACCATTGTTAAAATATATATATACACACACACATGTACTAATCCTCTTATTCAGATCTTCTTTTCCCTCTAAATCATGACTAGAAGCAAAGCCAAATTATGGTTTCCTCCAGTAGCTTGGGACATCTCCATTCTCCAGAACTCGAGCCTAGAAGGGGGTCTTCAAGTTTTAATAGAAGAGAGAAGGCAGAAGATGATATCCAACGGGGAATCTGCTAGCTCGTTGCTTCAGGAGGAGGAAGCAAAAGCATCTCAATGATCTCACAGAGCTGGTTGACAGCCTGGGCAAGAAGAAGAGCCAGATCCTCACCATGCCATGGCTACTATTAAATCTCTAGTTACTAATCTAAAAGCTTAAATTTGTTTTTTTTTTTAAGATTTTACCATTAGACATAATTTCTCCCACCTTAGAATTTGTAATGGTGTTACTCAAACTTGTCACTCCTGTTACCCAGGCAAGTGTCTTACCCATTACGCTAGGACAATACAACTTAAACTTGTAAGTTATTGGTCTAGAAATAATTTTATATCCTAATAACGAACCCCACGCCAAGCTTGTTTTCTTTATAGTATAGAGTTCTGCATACTTTTTTTGGATTTTTATATACATGTCATGCAAATTGTGCTATATTACATCACATCCTTTCTCACAAAAAGTAACCACTCCATAATATAATTGTATGAATAAGGTACGTAGAGTAGTGCGCCAAAATTTGTGTGATATGTATATAAATCTCTCCTTTTTATACCTTATACTACAGATAGGTGAGGGTCACCAGAGTTCAAACTTAACATCGCTAGCTCTGATACTATATTAAATCGTTGGTTAGCAATAGACCTATAAGCTTCAGCTTATAAGCTATAGTTCAAAAATAATTCTATATTCTGACAACTACCATTATTGCATTTGAGTAGAAGCAGAAAATTCTGTTCCTCAAATGCAAAAATAGAGGTTAGAACGATGCTTCAGTCCCTAAATGGAGAGAGAACTTTATTTTCCTTTTCTATTGCCTACAACTAGAGAGAAAAGAGGGGAAAGAGAAATAAAAGAGAGTATTAAAAAAATTTAATTTAATAATAAAAATTTATTAACAAATCATTATTATTTTTAAAAATTATTGATGAAAATATCTAAATAGATCTATGTGAAGTGTTTAATAACCTCAAGTACCTATTTGAGAATGTTAATATATCTCAAAAACTCAAATGTGAAAATTTAAAAACATAAACATATTTGATATTATGCTTTAACTTCAAAAATTTAGTTGTAATTTACCCTTTCCAATATACTAGTCAAATTTATTTTATATTTTGCAATGAAACCTAATATAACAAGATATCACCCTTCAAAAAAAATACATAACAAGATATCTTTATTTCAATTTATTGACAACAATTAAAATGCAAAAACACCAACCGCCAAATAAAACTGAATCGATCTAGAATTTGGTTGGTCTATGAATATCTGCAATTGATTCAACTGACTCTCCATGAATGCGATAAAAATAGATAACAAGGAACTACATAAGATTGCAATAATTTTTAAAAAATATGTTTTTTAATTTCTCAAAGATATAAAACATTATTCTTCAAAAAAGAATATTAAATAGTTCTCATATATCTTGATGATACGAAAGAGTGCCAAATTAAAATTATCATTCTATCACATAAAAAAAAATTATCATTCTATAAAAAAAAATGTATTTATTTCTTATAGTTAGTTAACATTTGTTTTACATGCATAACAAAACAGATGGGGAATGGACCATTTAAACAATAACAAATTATTTCAAAAAATAATATGTTTATTAACATAAAATTATCATTAATAATTTTGAATACTTTTTAAAGCTTATATCAATAATAACAATCTATATAAGCCGTTAGAATAAAAATTTTGTTATGAGATTATTAACCTATCTGATCCAAGAAAAAGTTCTTTTAAAATTTAAGAGTATCCACTTAATTAGTGTCAGAAAGGAAATATTATATAACTAATCAATAATAAAGAAAAGGTCATTAAATATTATGGATCAAGAATGCAAAAGACTTGACAAGAGAGCATGAATGATATAATGGAAGTGCTACCAAAAAGTTTAAATAAATAATAATAATAATAATCTTTATTTGGGAACCAGTTACGAACCGTTTCTCTAATGGTTCATGGTAATATATGGGCAAGCATATCCAATCTGTCCTCTTAATAGGATCTAATTTCAATAATGAATAGACTTATTGATTCCAATTGAGTTTTGAATCAAACTAATCAATTAAACATCCCAGGTAAGACAGTCTATCTCCCATGAGGCCTAAGGCTCAACCAATCTACATTATTGTGTGTTACAAATATACATGGGCAATCATCCCACATCTGCAAATTTCAAAAAACTTTAATCATTGGCCTAAGCTTTTTGGTTAATGGCTATCAATTTACTTATATATTGAGCTCAATTTAAGCCCCCTGATATAAATCACCTTACAAGTGGTATCAAAGTCAATGGTTTGACTAGAATTAAGTGACTTATGTAGGTTATGTTTCCCTAGGTCTTGTTGGCTCTACCATGGCTGAGAAAATCTAAGAGCAGGAGAGATTAATTCTTACTATAATTTTATGTGGTTAAATGATCTCTCGATGTATGCATTTGATAGGTTAAAATAACCGACTGAAAGGGGTAAGATTAATGTGGATAGATTCTCATGTCAAGGAAAGATTATTAGGAATACACATAAGTAATTGTCCCATATTAATAGTTCAACAGATATACAATTAGTAGCTCTTCCCTATTGGTCTAAGTTTTCAAGCTAAATATTCATGTGTATTAGACTCAACTTGAGACCTTCATATGTCTCCCATAAGGCCCTGACATTGTGGAGTGGGCACTCTCCCACCATTCCCTGGCGACAGGGCTTAGCTCCGGAGCCCTGACTGTCTATAATGGAGCAGAGCGCTTCAATCCCACAAAACATCCAAATTTCATCTGATCTAATTCATAATGATTTATTGCACAGCCAAATTTTATCCTAACTCCAACATACTGAATGGAGGGACTCTAAACACGTAGAAGAGTACTGAGAAATAGTGGATTTGCTGACATGGAAAATAATTTTGAGTCTCAATCCATAAATCCAAGTCAACAAACGCAACATAACTTTAATGCTTAATCCCAACTATTTGGAATTAGTTATTAATCCAAGTCACGTAGAGAGAATGTTTTTGCTAAACTTGATGAAATTTCAAGCGATAATAGCTCCAAGAATAGGTGCAAATACAAAAAAGAATTATTTAAAAAATTTAACAGTTTGGTAGTTACAACTTAAAAGACGAATTTAACTCGATTTACAGCCGAGGCTACACAAAATTAGCGCGCTTAGGGGAAAAAACAATAATTTGACGAGAAAGAAGACCTACAATTAATTAAAAATCCCCAAACTTTAGTAAAGCACGCAAAGCATCAACAACGCCGACACGCGGACCACGTGACGTGAGGCCAACTACGCAGCTGCCGTTGCAGCTTAAGCAATAAAGAACCGCGATCAAAAGCAGTGATTTCAAATCTTCAAATTCAAAGATGAAAGAGAAAATTTCCGAATCTTAAAACCTTTCCCACCCTCCAACATGATAAGCCTTTATAACTGGCCTTCACGTGCCGATCATTGCCCCAAAGAATCAATCAAATCAAGAGAAAAAAAGGAAAAAATGGGAGTTAAATAAATTTCGGAAGAACATGAAAAATGGCAGAAAGACGAGCCCACGGGGTCACACCAGCGAGCCGTTCGAAATTACAGAACTCAACTAAATTAATCGTAAGACCAAGTCCACCTCGGAGGGCAATCAGGTAAATTCAATAGATGAAGTTGCCGGCTCGCAAATTATTATAATTATTTATTTAAAAGGTAGCCCGGCCGGCCCACGTTAGCGCAACCTGCTTTCGTGCACCACCGGGGGAATTTCTGACGGAATATAATTGCCCTTCGCCGGCGAAAAGCTGGCCCGCCGTCCGGCGGGTAACTCAGCGCTAAATAACTATAATCAAGTTCGACACACAGGGATCCGGTCAGCGCACGTTAGCAGAATCTTGTTTCGCTGGGAACGGAATTTTCAAGCCGAAAACGCAGACGGAAATTAAGAAGAACGGCCGGCCGGCCGGCCGTCCGTCTTGCGCCTCACGGTCAATTTTCTAGGAATATCATCTCATTTGCTTGGTAAAATTACCAGGAATTGAGAACCCTAGAACGTACCTTCCGATAGGTGGTGCCGTCGGGCTCGACGATCCAGCCGGCCTCGTTGCAGAGGGCTTTGAGGACCTCGTTGTTGTCGCAGTGCTTCGGCAGCTTATAATTCCCGTACATCCTCAAACCGGCGTAGATCTTGGCGGCGATCGCCCTTCGACGCCGCTCCCTCCGCTTGTTGTTCTCCCTCTCCTTCCATGTCGGCAGCCGAGTTCCCGAAGTCATCTCCGCCGCCAACAAATCGGAATCCCTAACTAGCAGAAACCCTCCCCTTCAAGCCCCAATTTCCAGCAAAATCAACTCAAGAAGCCGCATCGAAAACCCCAAATTTCCGATCTGAAGTGGCACCGCAGATCTGAAGAGAGAGAAACCAAATCCGGGAAAGAACAGCCCGGAACTTCGATCTGGGTGCGCAGTACTCGACGACCAGATGGCCGGAGCTACTGAAGAAGGGGATGAAAGAGAATGTATTAAATACTGTCTTCGAACTCAAAAGCCCAGATTTTTAACTAAAACTACGAAAATACCACCACTATATGTGAACTGGTAACCGGTAAATAGAATGGTATGAAAGTAATTATCAGGTTGAGGCGCGGAGACGGCAGTGTTGTTCGGTGTTCAGTTCCAGGCTTCCATTTAAAAAAAAAACCTGCAACTCTGCGGGATGAGTATTTTTTTATCTTAATATAAATTTTAAATTATAAAAATTAAATTAAATTCATATTAAATATAAATATGAATATTAAAATTAATTTTATTTTATATTTTACATAATTTTTATTAAATTAATTTTTTTTTCTATTAAATTTATAAAAAAAAATTCAAAATTTAATTCTCGAATCAAACGAGATTGACTTTAGCACTACAAATGCACATGGCTGTGCACAGCCATTGCGATTTGGCGCTGCACACCAGATGGCCTTGCGCGATGACACGAGTGAAAGAAAGGATATTTTTATTATTTTATATTTAAATTTTTAATTTTAATATAAATATTAATTAAAAAAAAAATCAAATTAAATAAAAATGGCGTGATTGAAAGATCTGATTAAAAAAAAATTGAAATCATTTATCTAATTAATATTTCCCCAAATCTGAGAAAGCTTGACAACATTTGTCTTTATAAAAGTAAGTTTATTTTATATTTTTAACAAAATTTAAAATAAAAATTAATTTAATTTCATACTTTATATAACTCCTAAAATATAATTAAATTTATTTTAAATTATTTTCATAAATCTCAAAATAATTTTATCCTTTAACTCAATTAAAAATAATATCTCAAACAATCCATAAATACAAAATCTTATATGATCCTTTCATATTTTATATGAATATTTTTTAAATTTTATAAAAGTATACAAATTAAACAAAATATACATATAAAATGAAAAATGCCTAAACAAAAAAACAAATCTCATATAAAATAAAAAATATGTAGAACAAAATCAAAATAATACGAAATAATATTTTCTCATTATTATGAGCATGACATATCTAGTTGGCTCTATATGCCTACATGGCACATTGAGATTGGGCGTCAAATACGTACTGCGACACCTAATCCCAATAATTCTTTCAATCATAAAAGATCATTAGGTTTGGGCTCCCGCCACAGCTCAGTAGTTCAATGCCCAATGAATGAAAGCTACGATGATACATGTTGTTGCCAGCCAAGGTTTTGAAAATCGGACCGATTTCAGAACCGGTAGACTGAAAGGTTCAAGGTTAAATGGTCGAACTAGGGTCGAACCGGAATCGAACCGGGATGAAGTAAAAATTAAAAAAATTAATAAAATATAATATAAATATAGTTAAGATATATATTATTCACACATCAACACAATAATTATACATAAAATGAATGCTTAATAATTGAATTTAACAAATAATATTTTATGTCAATAACCCAAAAAATAATTCCAAGCAAATCGAAATAACAATAACCCAATAAAATATTCACAAATCACAAATTGAGTATAATATTTAGTATATCATTAAAAAATTTGAACAAATATATGCTTTATCAATATTAAAATATTAAATCATTTCATCATTTCATATCACTAAAATACTAAAATACTAAATCATTTCAAAAGGATGAGGGCTGGAGTGGAGAGTGCGAGACAAGCAACTGGTCCAACCGTACTGGTTCACCGGTTGAACCGCAGTTTAGACCGATTCTGACCAATTTTAAGCGGATCTGGTTATAAAATTAAACTGGACCGGTTGGCTGACCGGTTCACGATTCGACCGGTTGAACCGGCCGGTCTGGTCCAATTTTTAAAATCTTGTTACCAGCTATGTCATGAGCAAAACAGCAAGAAAATATTATTTTATTATTATTTTGCATGATTTTTATTTATATGTGTGCTTTTTTTAAATTTTGTATACACTTTTTTGAGTTTACATTCATTTACGTAGAAAAAAGATCATACAAATTTAAAAACTGCTAATATACAATATCATATTTGTTAGTAAAAAAAAAAACATATTTGTTAGTACCATTTTATATATGATATGGCTTATTTTTATTTTTTATATGCATTTTTTCACTCTGCGTGATATTTTTTGTTTTATGCAAACAAACCAGAAGAATATTCATAAAAAATATCTACACTATACTACCTGAAAAAAAATGCACATATAAAATAAAAATTACACTAAATGATATAAAAATAATACAAAATAATTTTTTCTTGCCGTTTAGTATGTAGCACTGCTGATGATCACTGCACATTAATTCACATAACACACGAGCATTGGACACCAAACTATTGACACGGTAGAGCAAACAAGTGGATATATTTTCATAGCCTACGGCGCAAGATAGGAAACACTTCACAATTCTACAGCATCTTACCAAAATTTTTAAAATCAGATCAGAAATTAAATCTGTCAATTAATCAGTTCATGCTTTAATCTGCTCAAATGATTGAACCGAGATTCAAGAGAATGACCTTACAATTCTATCGTAAATATTTTTAAATTTTAGAATATTTTAAATAAGTTTTAAGAAATGAAGATTAACTTAGATATAAAATGATAAATAAAAATAAAAAAATATTAATTTTTCTACTAACATTTAATATGTTAATTGAAAAAATATATTCAAATTCAACACTCAAATCACAGAAATCAATTGAGTTAAAAAAATTTTAAATGTCAATTTTATTTTACATATTTATCAACTTTAAGTCCGATCCAATCCCATCCGAATTATTATTTTAATTTTATAGATAAATTCGGTTTACCGTTGAGCCGATGCGAGCGGACCTCTATGAATAAAAAGAGTGTAGCCAACCCTGTGGCAGAGCACATAAATTAGGATTTCTTGGTGGGTCCTCAAGTTAGAGCATTATCTCAACTAGGTCCACATTTTCATTTTGAACTTGAAGTTGAATTCCTCAGCTGAAAATTGCGCTACGCTCATAATAATTTGTGTATGTAATTTCTTTTTAAATTCAAATAATTTTGTTTCACATCAATAGTAATTTTAATATAATTAATTTATTTTATTTCACATTATCTATACTTAAAAATATTATAAAAAAAATTCATTTTCTTCATATGCAAAACAGTCCTAAAGTCGCAAGAATACCATGAAATTGGAACTATATTGAAATATTTTTGCATCAAATATAATTTTAATATAATTTATTTAAATTTTTTTTAATATTTTTGAAAATACAAAACAATCCCAAAATTGGACTTTTTAGTTTCCATAATATTACTTGTGTTTTATTTAATTTGAAATAAATTTAATTTTCTTTTAATTCAAAATTAATTTACTTAAAACATAAGTAATATAATTAGCTCATAATAATTTGTATTAAAGATATAAAATTACACATATATAATATTAAAAGTGATTTTTATAATATTTTATTTTAATATTATATATAATAGATTTTTTTTAAAAAAAAAATTTATAATTAAACCTAATTTAATTCAAAATTAAAATTTAGGGATAATTACCCACATGCCACAAAAATCTTCATGTATTACACCACACACACTTTCTTTACAATCCATAGTATAAATTTTGTGAAAAAAATGTGTGGTGTAATTTTAAAAAGTTTATGTGACATGCAGGTAAATACCCCTAAAATTTAATAGTGTCGAATCTATCCGAATTCAGAATTGAAAATTTAAATATTGAGGTGCTCACAATAATATAATTATTATATATATATATATATATATAATTATGGACGGGTATATATAAAATTATATGTAAAATTATATAATGGATATTTTTTCTGAATTGTATGTAATTATTGTTTTTATTTATTTATTTATTTTTATAGTGCGTCATTAGCATGTAGACGTATAAAATATAATTAAAATTTAATAATAAAATGTATATATAATGCAATATATTAGTATAAAATTTACAAAATTAAATTTAATATTTGTAAATAAATCCAAGTGATGGCACAACAATTGTAAATATTTGTCAATAATACTTGTTATACAACAACAACAACAACAACAACAACAACAAAACCTAAAGTATTCTTCCATAACTTGAATTTCTCATTTGCCTCGTCTCTATTTTTATTAACAAGGAGAATATTATTTGCGAAAAGCATACACCAAAATACTATTTGCTAGATAGGCATCCATTGACTAATGTAAAAAGATATAAACTTAACTCGAGCCTTAGTGTAATCCAGTTGTAACTGAAAAAATCCTAGACAAACCCCTTTGTGTTAAACACTAGTAACAATATATTTATACATATTTTTGATAACTTAAATATAGACAGTGCAAACTTTCTAAAACACTTTCGTTAGAACTTTATTATAAATATTTTTGAAATCAATGAAAATTAAATACAAATTTTTTTCTCTCCTTAAACTTTTTAATTATCTTAACAAATGAATAACTTTTATAGTAGATCTAATAGGCATAAAACCAAACTAATTTGATGATACCTTAACATCACAACGTAATCTTTATTAACCATGCTTTCTCAAAGTTTAAAATATGACTCATTAATTTAATACCATTATAGTTGATAATTTTATACATTGTCTTTACTATTATAAATAAATACCAATAGATTTTTTCTCTACTCAGTTAACATCTAGTTAATTTTCAAAATCACATTAAATATCTATTAATTGAAGAATTTCTCCACATTATAAATTTAATTCAAATTGATTTTCACATTATATATATCTTAAAATTTTAAATCTGTTTCACATATTATATGCATTCGAGACCAATAATTAATAATTTTATATTTACATGTTTCTAGACATATTAATTAATTTAACTTTAAATAAATTTTAAGATAAAAGTATTTAACTGGACTCGATGGAACTAATAATCCACGTAATTTATTTATTTTTTAAAAATTATGTATGCTATAATAAAATATATAAAAATTATTTTCATATAATAATCATTTAAAATTGTAATATTTTAATAATTTATAATGAGTAAGTTTAATCTCTCTCAATATTATTATATTAAATATAAAGTATAAATAGATAAAATTATAAATTTACTATTAAATATGCATTTATTTATTTTTTTTCATTAAATGAGCGCATAATTTTTTTGGGGTAAATTTCACTCAGGTCCTGAGTTTAAGGGTTATTATCACACAGGTCCATATTTTTTAAAATTATATCATCGGGGTCCCTAAGTTTTCAAAAATTATCATTTGGGTCTTTTTTTATTTTTTTATTATTAAAAAATATACAAAATTATCATTATACCCTT
>JAEMOT010002707.1:508942-522523 GCA_019297695.1 Apostasia ramifera | reverse complement strand
AGCGCGGGGCGGTGCGGCTGCCGGATCCGGTGGAGAGAGGGAGGGTAAGGGTATAATGGTAATTTTGTATATTTTTTAATAATAAAAAAATAAAAAAAGGACCCAGATGATATTTTTTGAAAACCTAGGGACCCCGATGATATAAATTTAAAAATATGGACCTGTGTGATAATAATCCTTAAACTCAGGGACCTGGGTGAAATTTACCCCTTTTTTTTTTATAAAGAACGAGCGCATGGAACAGCGAAGGGTTCCCATTGGCGTCGTGGCGCGAAATAATGGTGTAGCGCAGTAGCGGGAAAGGGTGGGGCCAGCGCAGAGCTGATAGGAAAGCAGCGAGCTGCCCGGAGCACGTGACTGTGGGGTCCACAACCTCGCCGCTGCGCGCACGTGTGCCGAACCCCGGCGACCGCGGGAATACTTTGGCTGCCGTCCGACGGTGATATGGGCCCCGCTTGGCCGGAACCAACGAGGCGCTTCCATCAGAAAATAACACAATTATTAACATATTGGAGCAATTACAGCCCGGTCTCAAAGTTCTTTAATAGAAAACTCGAGAAATTATTTTGGATCAAATGGATTTTTAAAAAAAATTCAATTAGATCCATATAATCAGCTTAAAATTTTAGTAAGATCATTACGATTCAAGACCGTGCTTTCTATAATTTTCTTTTTTAGCATATTTCTCATTTCATGTAAATTTTCATAATTCTAAACTTAAATCCATAAATATATTTCTCCCTTCAATTTTATAATTCATTTTATTTATAAAAGAGATTTTCAAAAATTTCATATAAAATACGAAGAATGTATTGTAGAGCACAATTTAAAGAAGGTAAAATCTTAATATCTTATATAATTAAAATTCAATTGTCCAATAATTGTGCTAATCTTGAATAAAAAAATCAACTCAAATTTATTGTCGTTCATTTCTAATGACCATGTTAACATTCACATAATGTGATTGTGACCTGTTTGTAATTAATGAAAGCCTTAATGAAATGGAACCAAACTTTAGGGAGCGAGACGTAATATACCAAAACAAATTACAGAAGGCGTTGGGACTTGAGTGGGACTTTCGCTTGGTCCTCGTCGGCTCGTGGCTTCCGTTCTTTGACCAGTCAGAGTCAAAGGTTGACAAAAAATTTTAAAAATTGGTATATATCTCCCACCAAATAAATAAATAAATAGAATTAATAAAGTTTAAGGGAAAAAATATATTTTTATTTAATTAATGATATTACGACTTATGAGTGAGACCGGCAGTTCGTTCTTTTATATGATCGTATTATATAATTTAAAATAATATCTAAGTTATATATAAGTTTGAATCTATATTATATAATTAAAATAATATCTAGATAGTAATATAAAATTAATTATTATTTTCAGTATACTTTATATTAAAGATACCTCTGTTTTGTTTTAGGGATGATATTACTTTCTCCTACTGCAGTATTTGATTCGTTAAAAAATTATTTAAAAATAAAATCAATTAAATTTAAAATTAATTGATATTAAATATTTTCACAAGAACGGTTGAACAAATTTTTTATCAAGAAAATATAATAATAATAATAATAATAATAATAATAATAATAATAATAATAATAATAATAATAATAATAATAAAAGAAAAATCAAAGCTAGAAATAAAAAGACTATTGAAATTTTTGAACTGAAAAATCACGACACCATTTGAAAATCATTTCAAATCTAATATGCTATTTGTTTACAAGAATCCGTTCATTACAAACGAAAATTAAAAGTAGAAAAAAAAATTATTTTGCTTTCCTTAATAATGATGTTAATTGTTTATCTATAAGTTTAATTATAATTGAATATAGGAGTTTTCTATAAAAAAAAAAATTATGTATAAATTTAGCTATTCTGTTTACGTTCCTAATGAAAATTATTATGGGCTATGATATTTTTATACTCAAGATTACTTGTTTGTAGATTTATTTTTAATTAGAATAAATAATAAAATTGATTTTAATATTATATTTATGTAGAATTTAAATATTATTAATTAAGAATTAAATTTTATATAAAATGTGTCTTATAAAATTATATTTAACTTAAATTAAAAATAACCTTAAAAAAACAATAGAATACGCTTATGCTACTTAGTAGCAAGCTTCAACATGAATTTAAATTTTTTTAATTAATTTGAGTCAAATTTCATTATCCAATTTTAGGTTAATTTTTAATTATATTCCATGATTTTAATATCCTGTTAACATGTATTATATTTAATATATATTTTAAATTAAACTAATATGTATAATATTTATCTTGTTTCTCTTCAATATAAAAAATCTAAGTATCACTTAACAGATGCTGAGTTGATTGTAGATTGAATTGATTTTATTTTATTATTGAATATTACTATTTTTTTACTTAAAAAATTATAATAATGATAATATAATTCAAATTTGACATTCTAATATTCAAAAAAAAATTTCCTCATTGAGAATCCCTCTAGTTCCTATCTGTATACAGTTAAATTTCTCAAATTTTCAAATTAATTTAATTATTTTTTAAATTTGAAATAATATACAAATAAATCCTAAAATATAAAAAGAAGATATTAATAAAAAATACTTTAATATACTAATAAATTAATTTAATTTATTTAAAAATTATATTAAAACTTTAGATGAGAATATGAACTAAATTAATTTAGCAATTAAATAAACATTTTTCATTAAATTCCTTAATTAATATCAAAAAACTTATTTTTGCTTTAATCTGGAAGACTAATTTAATTATTTTAAAAATAAAAACTCAATAGCACACAAGTCAAAACTTAACAAATCTAATACCTATTAACTCTAAAAATGATAACACAAGAACAAAGTATTTAACTAACATAACCAAAATGAGTAGACTTAAAATATTTATTTAACCTATTTAAAACATGATTAATTTTAAATAAACATAACACCTCAAGCATAAAATTTAATATTAAAAATTAATTATATTTCACATTTTGAACAATTACCTGCATGCAGCATGCCACACAAATCTGTTAATATTACACCATATTTTCTTCACAAAATTTACACTATGAATTGTGAAAAAAATGTGTGATATAATACATGAAAATTTATGTGATATGTAAGTAATTATCCTTAACCTCAGACATTCCAAACGAGGAATAAGGCTATCATAATCCTAGATCCCATTGAATAGAAAAAAATTGACTAGGTAATAATGATTCTGAAAACAGGAATAAGGCTATCATAATCCTAGTGTTCGATTTGGCATACCATTAACTTCACATTAACTCCTACACAAATCTCAACATTATCTGGCGCCAACCAAACGAGGAAGAGATCGATTTATCGGACAAACAATTTAGTATATCATGCCACTCCCTCACCGAGTAACAGGCCGATGAAAAGAGTTGCATATACTATAACTACTGTCGCATGCAGTACAATGCATGAAAGATCGATTACGGAATCGTGAGCCAACCTCAAAAAGTTTAAGATAAATGATATCGATATTAATCAAGATGACGGAGACTAGTCATTCACTGAGATTTACAACCTCTTTCAGCAATTTGTCTACAGATAGCTTCACATCATTAGGAACTGAGAGTTGCTGGGGAGTATCATCAAAAGCCAGCATAGTTATGAGTCTCATTACAGCAGCTAAAATCACTTCATTCACTTTGAGCACCTTCTGATCAGCAAATTTGCAAGAAGTTTTTAGCTTGCAACCACGGCATATCTGTAAATTCACATATTCTCTCAAGTAAGAAAAACAAACTGCCTATTTTGAGCACAAAAACACTTACTATGTCTTCTTGAATGCAGAAAAATGAGCGAAGTCTTTTAGCTGCCAACGTAGTTTTTCTTTCCGTTGAAGGGCAACCAAGCAGGGCTACATTTTTCAGGTCGCTTCCTGACAGCCACCTGGAATTACAATTAGATTAAGCCAGTAGAGATGACAATTTTATGTGAAAATCAAAACATGAACCCACCCCTAGAAAATGAGAAATAAGAGTACAGAATTGCTAAACCATAATTAGAGAGCACTAAGAAGTAAAATAGAATGGTACTTCTACAAAAACTAATCATCATCAACCGCTATATCCCAACAATTTAGAGTCAACTTTATGAAAGGTGCTAATCCTAATTTGTTTTAATATTCTTTATTTAATAACATCTAATCAACTTATGTTTATCATATCACCTAAGTCTATTTTCTATAATGTGGATTGATAGATTTCCAATAAAACAAATAAAAGGCAAAAGTCTAACACTTTATTGGTGTGCATAAAAGAGGTACTAAACTTGTCTTTCTATCATTTTAAGTGTTCATAGTAAACTTCATTGAAATTATATTATCAATCAACATACAAATATTCACCACAAACTCAAGCAGGTGCAAGAGCATTGGACCTCGTGATGTTCTCCTAATCCAGTGGAGAAGGAGCATGCCTAGGTAATGAGAAATTCAAGTTATGGAAGAATACTTTAGAGTCTGAAGATTTTTGTTTTAGCAGATCAAAAATTAAGTATGTAGAATGCCAGTTTAGTCAAGATAAAAGCACTTGTATTAATAAAATAATAATTAATAATCAAACTATGATGAAGAGTGAGTGATTTAAATACTTTAAATAAATGGTTATGTTATCAACATAATTTAAACAAAATTGATAAAGTGAAGAAGTGCTTTCGGTGTGTTTTCAGGTTAAAGATTTAACACAAATTTAAAGCTAAATTTTATAAAAGAGTTGTAAGACCCGCATTATTATATGATGCTAAATGCGAGCTCACAAAGCAAAAGCATATAAATAAGTTAAGAGTTAATACCATAAATTGCATTGATTAATGATAAATTGGTGACAAATATTCACAAAGATGCCCCTTTTTGCTAATGATGGTGGTGAGAGAAAAAGACATGTAATTGATAACTGTTGGTTGAGATTGCTTAGAAAAGCATGGTTACAAGATAGCATTGAGGTCTAATGCTCTTTCTTTTTTTGTATTTTACTCTTGTACACTACATCTCCCACCCTATTTGAAAATTATGATAATAATGTGATTCGAGTTCGAGTCTCTAGTTTTATTAACAAGGAGAATATTATTTGCGAAAAGCATACATCAAAATACTATTTGTTAGATAGGCATCCATTAACTAATGTAAAAAAATATAGACTTAAACTCAAGCCTTAGTGTAATCCAGCTGTAACTGAAAAAATCCTAGACAAACCCCTTTGTGTTTAAACACAAGTAACAATGCATTTATACATGTTTTTGATAACTTGAATATAGACAGTACAAACTTTCTAAAACTTTCTAAAACACTTTCGTTAGAACTTTATCATAAGCATTTTCGAAATCAATGAAAATTAAATGCAATTTTTTTTCTCTCCTTAAACTTTTTAATTATCTTAACAAATGAATAACTTTTATAGTAGATCTAATAGGCATAAAACCAAACTAATTTGATGATACCTTAACATCACAACGTAATCTTTATTAACCATGCTTTCTCAAAGTTTAAAATATGACTCATTAATTTAATACCATTATAGTTGATAATTTTATACATTGTCTTTACTATTATAAATAAATACCAATAGATTTTTTCTCTACTCAGTTAACATCTAGTTAATTTTCAAAATCACATTAAATAATCTCGTAAGACAAGATACTCTCTCTCATATATTTTCAAGCATCTATTAGGATATCATCCAATCCACTTACTTTTTACACTTCATTTTCTTTAAAGTTTCTAAATTTCAACTTTACTAATACATTAGATGTAATAATAACTTCTATTCTCTTTTGGGATGTTAAATTCATTAAGATTAATTATCTTGTTACAGCTGTCATTCAAAAGCTTTAAGAAACAACACATCCATCTACATTGAACATCTTTTTTCTTGAAAAGTACTTTGTAACCATTCTTAATATATTTTACTTAAATCAAATTTTAATTTTTTCATTTTTTATTGTAACAAGTCTGTATATGCGTCGTTTTCCTTCTTTAGTATTCAATTTCTTATATAAATCATCAAACACATAGTTTTTGTAAAACATACTGCTTTCTTGAACTCTTATTGAGCCACTTTGTATTTCTCCTAATTTTTTTTATTTTTATATCTATACCAATTTTTTCATGTATATTTTATTTTCATTACTAAGCATCTTTATTATTAAAAGTTTTTCCTTTAAATTCTCTTAGTACATCCTTCACCACCTTACAAATGCAATTAATAATCGTCAACCATATAAGATTAGTTTCCTCCCTGATATCACACCTCCTAAGTTTTATAACTCTTCTCCAAGTTTAAGAGTATTGTTTCAGCTTATTATTCCTTCTCTAACTCTTCATCTTGAAATCTGAGACTATTAACCGATATTAGGTAGTCAAGTATTTATTTGAAATGACCTTATAATCTTTACATTCTAAGCAACCTGATTTTCTTATAAGAAAATAATCAATTTGAGTTCTATAAGACTCATTCTTGTAAGTGATAATATGCACATCTCTTTTTTAAATAAATATTAACAATTATAAAATCATAAACCTGAGAAAACACCAAAATAATTTTACCCTCTTCATTAATCTCCTTAAAGCCATACCCCTGGATAATATTAAATTCCTCAGCAACACATTCAACGTGTCAATTTAGATCTCGTCCAATATATATTCTTTCCTCCTGAGATATCCTATGTACTAGTTCTTCTAAATTATTTTAAAATATTTTTTTGATCTCACTAAATTATTCCAAAATTTTTTCTTTATACTTACATTCAAACTTACTTAAGAGGTATAAATACTTACAATATTAATAGTCATCTCATTGATTACAATTATTAAAACTATAGTTCTATTTTTATTATATGATTCTTTAAACTCTTGCCCAGAATTTTAAAACTTTTTTTTTATCTCACTAAATTATTCCAAAACTTTTTCTTTATATTTGCATTTAAACTTACTTAAGAGGTATAAATACTTATAATATTAATAGTCATCTCATTGATTACAATTATTAAAACTATAGTTTTATTTTTATTATATGATTCTTTAAACTCTTGTCAAGAATTATATCTACCACATTCTTAGTTTTATTCTTACCAGAATATCAAAGCTTGAAGCCCAAGCTACTAATTTCTTTGGCTTTCTCCCCCCCTCATTTTGTTTCTTGTAGACACAATATTAATTATCCTATGTATCGTAATATCTATCAATTCCATTAACTTGTCTGTTAAGGTATCTATATTCAAAGTTCCTAACCTTATTTTGGCATCTTGTATCTCAGTGTTATGAACAAACTTTTTAACCCGAATCTATCCATGATGCAAAATCTTTTATTCACTTATTACTACATTTAGACGCTGATACAGCAGCCCTTGCACACATTTCATCGTATTCATATAATGCAACATGTCGCATCCAGGGAACTCTCTAACTTTAGCATAAATTTTTAAAGGATTCATATCATATTTTCATGACAAATTTTGAGCTTGTTTGGATGCAGGCTATTTTTAGATAAATTAATATTTAAATAATATTTTAAATTTATTATAAATTTTAATACATTTATTTCACATCTAACACAAATTCTAACCTTAAAAATCAACTTTATTTCACATCCAACACAAATTTCAACCTTAAAATCAACTTTATTTCACATCCTACACACCTCTCAATATTAAAATAAATTTCTTTTTCATCAACTCTATAAAATTAAATTTTTTTTTCTTTCCTTACCTAAATTTAACACCCAACCAAATAAGCCCTTTACATTGCTTGTCGACTGACTAAGGCAACCCTCCGAATTTCTCATCTAAAATTTGGAGCCCAACAACGATGCATTAACCTATCTATTAGCAAATAAATGAAAATAAAAAAAAAATTTATTTAAATGGGATAATTTCAACTAATTTAAATTAATTAGATTTATTTACTTAAACAATATTATTCAATATGACTAAATCGATTTGGATAAATCCAACTTAAATATAAAAAAATACATATTTATACATTCATAAATAATTTCCAACATCTATAGAAAAATCGATTTGACCGTAACTATTTTTTAATCAACTGATACCTTAAATAGCCAAACTGCACTTTTGAAGCATTTCAACCTTATTTTCTTTGCTTTACCTATATAAGGTGAATTAAATATTTTAAAAATAAAATTTATTTACTACATTTTAAATACATGATTTCACGATTAGCCAAATTCCTGAAACTTTTGATTGCATGATAATAGAGAGAAGAAAGGCTTGTAGTTCAATAGATTCATGGTTGTAACTTCGTCCAATGGCCGCCAATTTTGATATAGCTTTAGTAGCTTGTTTTCTTCACGTGAGAACTGCACGTAAATGGCTCCTTAGGCTTTGTTTAGTTGGAAGAAAAAAAAATTGCTTTGAAAAATTTTTGTGAAAATTTTTAGAAAGATGTATATGATGTGAAATAAAGTGAATTATATTAAAAATTGTGTTGGATGTGATCAGTGAACAATATAGGTGAATGAAAGGTGGCTGGAGTCAAAGTTGGTGAAGGCATTATTTTATTTAAAAATATTTTCAATCAAAAGAGGGTAACTAGAGTTAGTTCTTCCCTTGTAATTATCAGTTTCTAATATTTAGCAATATTTTTAAATTAATTATGCATTAATGAGATCAACTATCCGTTAGACTTCTTATGAAAAGTCCAACACCTAGTTGGGATCAATCTGATGTCGACCTCCTTGTGTATGATAGCCAGATTTCTAGCCGTTAAAGCCTTTATTATTTAAGGGAATGGTGGTTATTGGGGATTCCTTCTTGGCTTGTTGAATACTCTAATTGCTCCTAACAATCTCTTTCTTCCTCCACCATTCTAAAGGATTAAAGCATTCAAGTGGAGATTAATCAAAGTGTTTTAGGGCAATTGAGGCAAACCTTGCTCTAAGTGATCAAATATTCATCCACCCTTCATCTTGCTCTTAAGCTCAATCTTTCGAAGAAAGAGTGAGTGATTTCTTTTATTCATTGTCGTAAGCTTCTTCTCCTTGCTTTCCCTTTACTTTATTAGTGAAGAGGTCCCCCAAACTAGGGTTGGAGGAGTGTATGTACCCTCACTTGAGAGTGAGGAGGGCCTCTAGTGGATGGCTAAGGGAGGATTTACATAGGCTTCTCCACCTAGATCAAAAGTGTTATATACTAAACTTTTTCATGTCAGGGTAGGATGGATTTAGACTAGATTTTGAGCAGACCAACACTATATCCTCTGTTCATTGTGGATGTGATTTTCTCAACTTTCATATTTTTTCTGTTTATGTTTGCTTGTGTTAATTCTAAAATTACTTGCATTCTTGAGTTATTGCACTAACCATCTAAATTAGAGTATATATAAATTCTAAAATTTTAAATAAAGCCTATTCACCACCATAACATGACATACTCGACCCTATAATTAAGTTTCTAGAATTCCCATATAAGATTCCGCTATCCTTTCCATCACCAAGATATTAATACCTTCACTTGAATCAAGATTTGTCACAATCTCAAGTTTTATTTCTCCAATGATCCATTACAATAGGTTAAAGCCTCTTACATAAACTCAGTTATAATCAAAATTCAAAAAATAGAATTAAAAAGCATCACAACCTTCACTTGAAAGTTTAAAATCAAAATATAAAATTAAATGTAATTTTGAATTTAAAAATTTGTAAATAGTTATAAAAATGAGAATTTACAATCATCTTGCTCAACAATCCATCATACCCACCCTGCCAAATCAATCTTTGTTCATCCATCCATGCAAATCAATGGTGTGATCTTGATCGTCAACTACAAAACCTGCTTGAAATGAATAGACGGTCTAATGATATGAAGTTTAGACCAAACCTCTCTAGGTAAGAAGAACTCAACCCCATTGAGTATGAATAAGCAAACTTATATATCTCCCAAAGGATCAGGCCGATCTACTATAGCGTCTCCTCGAGTCTCTTGAAAAAAATCTAAAAATCTCCACTAGACCAAATATTATTGATAAGCAAATTCAAACGAAAATTATTTGGTCAACATGGATTTATTCAATCAACTCAATAAACAAAGCATAAGGAGGAATTCTAATAAATTTAATGAAAACTTAATCGACTTAAAGGATAAAATTTCAATGAGATTTGCAGACCTAACCTTAGATCTGACACTAATTTAATGTGGAATTAAAAATAGATGATATGTGGCTTAATTTCAAGAATATTAATTAGTCATTTATCACAATTGAATGTAATCATTTCCCAATATATATTACTTAATACAACAACAACCAAGCCTTAATTCCACTAATATATATTACTTAATAACAAAAGAAATTAAAATAACATCATTAAATTAATCTAAAATTTCAAATAATGTGAATAAATGATAAATAAGAATTAACTAAATTAGATTAGAGCTATTAGCTCACAAGAAATTCGAGAGCAATGGCCTAAGGTATTTAGGATTTTTTTTTCCTTTTTTCTCAAAAGATAAATGAAATTTCAAAGATTCTTAACTAAGGGCGTCCCTACCATTCTCTTCATGGGATATCGTCTCTTTTACCTGGATCTAGGTTTACAATTAAAGCCAAACTTTATTGTATTATCAGCATATCATACTAGCAAGTAGGCCTTTTTATAAGCCTCCTTACATTTTAAATGAAAATATAAAATAAAGTACAATTGTAAATACCAATCATTCCTATACCCAATTAAATAAAAGTAAAATCAACATCAAATCTTTGCAATCTTAAATAAATTTTAAATATTCAATCTTCCAAAGTATCATAAATTCAAATATTCAATGAACATCAGGCACATCTGGAATCGTTCAATTAAATTCTATCTACCAAACATATTGTTGAAATCTTTCCTCAATTAAGTTAAGGTAGTGATCTAATCTAAACCATTAAAAGTAGAATCTGTCAAACCTAAATCGTCATCTTAGTCAGTTGCATCCCCACCACATGACTAATGCAACCTATGGAGTTAACTCTAACTTATCTATATCTTTTTACATAACATTTAACCAAGTTAATTTTAGTCTACCCATTTTTGCTTATTCCATTAGCCATGATGTTATTGACTTATTCAAGTGGCAGCCCCACACAAAGATGGGCAATAGTGTAGAAGAGAGAGAGAAAATAATCATTGTTTCCTCTTTTACTATAAAATATCCTCTTATTCCATCAAGCTTGGATAGACCCACCACTTCTTAGAAATACAAGAGTCAAATAGGGCATCTAGATTATTAGCATCTTGTGTCATGATATCAAGGATGACAGGAAGGACTGGAATAATAATTATTAGCATCTAGATCAAAAATAAGATCCAATGGAGACCATAAAAAACTGTGGATATCCATTTACAAGTCCCTTCAGATCTAGCACTCTTCAATTTGTATTTCGATAAATAAATTATACAATATCAGGTGATACACCACCTAAATGTGAAGAAAAAAATGCTAAATAATATCCAACTAGATCTCTCTGCTATTGATTGGTTTACAGGATTTACATGTATACCCTAGGCTGTTTTTGATATAGTGAGTAAAGAAACTGCAGAAGTATAATAAGGAACTATATTTCAGTCTGTGTGAAGGTTATCACTTAGCACATAGTTCCCAAACGAAGGAATTCCAGCCAAACAATAGCATCCTTGGATCTTGACCACAAGCCAGTTTAAGCTTTTCTAGTTCAAATTCACAAAAGACTCTTACTCTAAAGATCAACCATGATAAACTATAATCAACTTTTGTTTCTACAAAGGTAAAGTTATTTTTTATTTGAATATCACGTACAGCTCCCAAGATAAAAATATTTCCCAGTAAAACAACTTTGAACTTAACTTTAACCAAGTTTAACGTAACAATTAATCAAACACCTCTTCTTGCATGTTTCCTCCAAGAAATACACATATAGAAAACTGGCCATTATTTCTTTCCCCCAATTTTTTCACCCTTTACCCAAAATTTCAACCTCTTAAATCCAATAACTCAACAAATACTTTTTCACATATTGACGTTCAAACCTGTTAAAAACTCAGTCAAGTTCTAACCTATAGTTCTTCAATATTTTCCCCTTGGACCATTCTAACATAACTGCAACTTGTCAGGCTTGATGTGTAAAGAACTGACAATAAACCAAAAACAAACACAATTCGTAAAAGGAACAAAGGATGGAAAAATAATCAGGAGGCTGTTAAAGGCTGATGATAGTAATCTGACGATTATGAAAATGGTGGTGAAGAGCCACAGGTGAACACAGCTTCTACCTTACTTCAGGGGGTATTAAAATTTCCAACCACTTTCAATCCAAGTATCAAACCCAGAATTCTCCAACACCAAATAGAACTAAATTTGTATAGTAATCTTGACTCTTTAGTCAGTGTTTTCCTGCTCCCACATCATAACCAGTGACCCGAGACAAAATTCTCATTGCCCTGAAAGGGTGTAGTCCCTATATAATCTCAGATGGAACCAAATATCTTTGATGATTAAGGAAGATATAATCTTACGGACAACCACAAAACTATGTCATTTTTATCTTAAATATAAGCACATTGGATGTGATCCCAAACCAATCAAAGCCTAACTACCAGAAAGCATACAGCTTAACAAACTTGAGGTAATATGAAAATGAAGGAGCAGAAGATGCAGGCAATGCATGGTAACTAAAAAACCATCAATCACATGATCAGACATAACATAGCTCAATACATCTATCAGCAAAAAGCACTCGAAATTCGCCAACCAAAAGCAAAACTACCAAATCACAATCACATCCAACGACTTACTTAGAGATGTCTTGATGCTGCTGGCCAAACCTCTCAGCTGCGCCTCTTATAAACCATCGAGAAGACCGATTCGTCGGAACCTGGTCGGGTCCCACTTTCAGGTACCCTTGCTCATAAAAACGCACCAAAAGCGCCGACGCCTCGGGGGAGATCTTCTCAGGAAACTTTTTCATATCCTCTTCCGGATGCCGACAGATCGAAGATGACGGTTGGTTGTACTCCTTCCTCTTCCCATTTTGGGCTTTGACATGTTTAGGGCGAGATGGCCGCTTTTTGGATTGGGAAGCCGATAAGGAGCCGGATGGCGGATGCTTGTACTCCTTCCTCTTCCCATTCTCGGCTCTGACATGGTTAGGGCGAGATGGGCTCTTTTTGGATTGGGAAACCGATGAGGAACCGGCAAATAAGGATGATAAATCCTTTTTTATGAAAGATGTCTTCTTTTGAAAGATGGATGATAATCTCTTTGGTTTCGCCGGTTTCGAGTCGCCGTCGGCAACGAAGGAAACGCCTTTCTGAAGAAGGAAATTAGACTGATTGGAGGAGTCATTGAAGCTGGAGCTCTGGAGAAAGATTGGAGAAAAGGGGTTGTAGGTCTTACCGCTAGAGCGGAGGCGATGGGAAAGGAGTATTCGAGGACCAGACATTGGAGAATGGAGAAGAGAAGTGTGATTAGGGTTTTACGAAGCAAGAAACCAGCGCAGACACTGAAAAGTTCAAAACCCACCATTCTTTTTTTTTTTAGCCATTCTTTCAAGCAAATTGCTACTCCCACCCCCCCC